>PVJX010001010.1:5159-75503 GCA_004027295.1 Dolichotis patagonum | reverse complement strand
GAAAATGTCAAAGTTCCTTTTTTTCGATGCAGTAAAATGTTAGTTCAACTATCATTTTCTATTTTCTGTCACTTTAATACATTTATAATAAAGTTACTCATGTTTATGATAATATTAAAAGGCCGTGAGATCTTAAAATGTTTTCTCAGTGGCCAAAATTTTCTGATTATGTTGAGCAGGATCTCAGTGTTGAACTATATTTTTCTCTAAACTTTTCATTGTAAGAATATTCATACACACTGAAATGCTGAAATGCTATCATGGATACTGCTATGATGCTCTACAACCAAAAAGTAGTGGTATTTACTATATATGCTTTCTCTCTTTCTCCATACATGCACACACATACAGACACATAATTTTTAATTGTTTAATCATTTGAAAGAAAACTGCAAACATTCTAACTTCAGCTGATATGCATTTTTAATGTATTCTTTGACTCTAATTCTTTGAAATGTAGTTGCCATTATACAAACTACATGGTGTTATATCAACATATAGAATATATATGAACATAAAAATATTTCTCCTGCCATAATTAATTTCCCATAAGGATATCCTGTTAGGCAAAATACCCAGTTACCTAAATGTAACAATTTATTTCACATTTATTATCAGAACATTTATCCTGTACCTAACTACCAATGGCACCTGGATTTCTCCCCCAAGAACCAGTACTTTAGTCTTTCTTAAAGTTATTATTGCAGGTAAATCAGCTCATTTGTCTATCACACAGGCATTTGAATGTCTAAAGAATTCTCAATGATGATCAAAGCTTTTCTTTATGGAAAAATAAGTCTTTTGTTGCAAGTATAAATTAATTCCTTCCTAAAAAATCAAGCTAAAATAAAAGGAACTTAACATTGCCACAAACAGAAATTTGGGCAAATTCCCATTAAAAAAAGTTTAAACAGATCCTGAGAAAGACAATGCTATCAAAGAGGTAGCTGCAAAAGGAATTAGAAACCTTTCTTGGATTTAAAGATGTTTATATACCAACAAGCAGCTGCATACTGGGTGATTTTGTTTGTGTTTAATACATTCCTTGGATATACAGTATTACGGATAGAATTGTGTGTACTCAAGAAGACACATCACCCTAATTCCCAGTTATCTCAATGTGAGTTTATTTCAAAATTGCATTATTACAGATGTAACTTGTTAAGTTAGTATTAGGTCATGCTGGAGTAGAGTGAGGCCCTAATCTAATAGTAATGGTATTTTTTTAAGAAAGTGAAAGATTTGAGCACAGACATCCACAAAGGGAAGATGTCATAAAGACACACAGATGAAAATGGCCATGTGCCAATGGAGGGAGAGGTTACAGTGATGATCTACAAGTCAAAGAACACCAAGAAATGTAAACTTACAAGAAGCATGGGACATACAGCAGACCTTCCCTAGGAACCCACCCCCGCCATCACTTTGCTTCAAGTCTTCTAGCTTCCAGAAATGAGAAGAGTAAATTGATATTGCTTTAAGCCATCAGTTGATAGTAGTTTACTATGTTACCTTAAGAAATGAACATAAATACATGTATCTGTACATATATATATATGCATGTATACATTACAAGCATACAAACACAGAGATAGGTCAGCTAAATTTAAGATTCGGGCCTTTAAGGCTTAAGTCTACACATAAAATGAGGACCTGAAGAACCATCCAATGAAGCAGTTTAGTAATCTCATAGTTTGTTATGTTTTAGACCCGTAAGGTCCCCTCCTCAAAAGCTCATATATTCAGAGGCTGAGCTTCTTGAAGGTGATTAGATTATGAGAGCTCTCATGTCATTAATGGGGGTCATAATTTGATGCCATTATCAGGAGATGATGGAAACAGAGGTTGGGTTTGGTTGGAGGGACTGCATCACGGAGGCCTGACACTGAGGACTCTGTGGCTTCCCCAACCCCTTCTTCCGTGGCTCTTTCCCGCTTTCTGCTTACAGGTAAGTAGTTTTCCTCTGGTATTCCCTTCTGCTATGTTTCTGCCTCATCATACACCTAAAAGCAAAGGAGCCGGATAACCATAAGCTGAAACCTCTGAAACCATGAGCTAAATACACCTTTCCTCCTGTAAATTGTTTTTTCTATTTCATTATTTAACCACAAAAGCAAAAAAACTGATCAACTATGGTTGTTAATTTAAACACATAAAATTCCAATTTTTTAGGTCAAAAATAGTTTAGTAGAGGCAATTTTATGTGGCTCAACTTGATAGGTTCCATAAGTAATTCAAATTTACTGAAATCCCCCTTTATTTTCAGGAGAAAACCCTTTGGTGAACTAAGAAAATACTTCCCCTGCATCACCTTACCTCTCTATAAATAGATTCTTAACAGCCCTCACTTCATTTAGATAAGAAAGTTTCAGCCTCCATGACCTATATGAAATTAAACCCTGGAGGGAATACGGTTGGATGTTTTGCCTGCTATTTCCCTATTTACACGTATCTGTGTATAGTTTAATACTTGAAGACAACACTGGGGATTCCGTCTAATTCACATTCCAAGTTGAGGTTCCTCCAGGGGATTCTCTCTCATTCCATTTGGCCCAGCAGTAACTGTGTTAGACAACATCTGCCTCGCGGCTCCATCCGACACTTGCTTCCCATCCACATTCTCTTCCTCTGTATCTTTGGAGGGAGAGGATTTCCAGCAGAGGAAGAGAAGCGAAGACAGTAGGATGAACCAAAGCTGTGCTTTTCCAAAGACTAGAGGCAAGGACTTCACCAAATATCATCATCTACCTGTCAGTCTGAATATTTTTGATGCAAATCAATACTCTCCACACAAGCCTTTTGATCAGGGATTTTTGAGCATTCACAAGTAATTTCTACACGCTCTTTCCCTGGATTGTTATACATCCATTCCCTTTCAATGTTCACTATTATGAAAAAGAAAAAAAATCATACAAATTTTACCAACAATTTTTTTTCCTTTTTGAGATAGTGTTTCACTACGCAGTTCAAGCTCCCTTTGAATTCACTTGGTAGCCCAGGTTGGCCTCAAACTCACAGTGACCCTCCTGCCTTATCCTCCTGAGTGCTGGATCTATAGAAGTATGCCACCTCATCCACCTTGACACTGTTTTTAATCAACAAGAAAAGATATGACCAAGTCCAAAAATATCTTGAATGAGACTATTGCTTAAGCATGTCAATTTATTTTCATGAAAAGTAACTATTTGTAGGAAATTAGTCAATAAATTTTTAATAATCTTTAGGTTACAGAAACCATTTGCATAGTCTGTTTCATGGTTAGTGTGTAAAAATAAAAAGACTTCTGAAAAAAAAGAAATTGACTTAAGGGAAAATGCTAATTTTATCAATGAAAATACTGTATTCATCTACATTTTGGAATAAATTAAACAACTGCCTACACTAAACAGAAAATTCAGATTATAGAGCTTATTACTAGCAACTGCCACTTAAATTATTACCTCTTTCAATGAAACTGTCTTTGCTATTTTGCCATGGCTTTAAATTCCAACAGATTGTTTCAAAATGTCATTCTATTTCTACTTGACTGAAAATCCTGTGCCATTATGGTCTTCATTATATGAAGTTCTAAAATTTCTCTGTGCTAGACAATATACAAACAGCTGGTGATATTAAACTGCCATCAGAGAAACAACTTCCTTGGCCTAAAAAAAGAAGGTATCATTTGACTTCATAATGTATCATATTTCTCTTTTCAACATGCTTTACAACTAGGCCTTCAGAATATCTCACAAATTTGTTCACATAAAAATTGAAAAAGGATGAATGTGGTATGAAAAAGTAGTTACTTTTTTTGTGGTTTTATGAGCAAAAACTACCTAAGGGCAGAAAGTGCCAGTAAGGCATTAAAATAGCAAAATACCCTCTGGGAACAAACAGTGGTACACAGGTGCTGGCATTCACATTTTGAATTTATATTTGCTGTATTTCTAACTGCATAGAGATGAGTCTAATGCATCTGTGTCTTCCAGCTCACCTGTAAGTTTAAGGCCAAAGAATCAACTCCAAAACAAAAGCTTTCCTGTTCGAATACAAACTTCTCGATGAGGAGGTTCTGTCCCAGAAATAATAGCATCATCCAGTTGCATGTTACTGAAATCAACCCAAACACTGAAAAAACGACACGCTGACAAATACAGGTATCTGTGTTCATTTCAGCTTCTTTTAAATAGCAAGATTGACTATTAAAATGTGATTACATATATACATATATGTGTGTGTATATATATATACATGTATATATATAATGATTGTGATATCTATATACCACAAGAACATGGCTGACATAGAAAGCAAGGTTTACTTGCCAGCTCTAATGTTTTCCTTTCCACATCTCTCCCCACAAACCACATCCAATTTAAGATCTTGTGGCTTTCAAAGTCACATGGTTTCCATCAGACAATGACCTATTTGTGTTGTACCCTCACAGTCAGGATTCAAAGGAGCCAGCTGCACACAGCAGCTCTCTGGCTCCTTTGTCCTTCAAGCCCGGTCCTCAGAGACGTTATTATATAATTAAATAAACTTACTGTTTTCTTTAACACTTTGAGAGCATAAGGCTTCTGGGTCCCCTTCTGTTTGCATCTGTACACAATGGATGTAGCACCCCTTGAGGGGGAAAAAGACAGAAAGAAAACATTATGCTTTGGACATGAATCAAAGGGGCAATACTTGACAATAAGTGTCTCTCACAGTTACTCTCCAAACTGGCAAGTGTTTAGAAATTCTATACCAGAATGGGCACTAGATGTCAAGTGTACTTTTTTTCACAATTTAATAGAGTTTGCTCAGAAAATTGTAGGTTTTGTAGCCTGCTCTTTTCCTCCAGCTCTATCCCTGACTAGGTGATACGTGGTGCCTTGGATTGCTGCATTCAGTAAGCATTCAAGCAAATCAAGTGATTGAATAAACACAGTTTTTTGGAGGACACTCATCCAAATTCAGAACCCCTGAGTTTCCCAAAAGTATAGATCTGGAGTGAAATAAGCCATGGCATTAGGGAAAGGGTTTAATTTCAGCGCTTTTATAGCGCTCAGAACAGTCTGCACTTCTTGGAGCTGGAGACTTCCTTCCACCACTCCTTTATTTTTCTAACCTGTAAAGGAGAATGGTACAAAGGCTCTAAATATCTTCCTAGGCACATAAGGTTACTACAAAGGGAGCATTAGAAACAGAATAGTGTTGTCCAAATGCTCCCACTTGACAAATGAATCAAAAGAAAAAGAGGAAAAGAGACACACAGAAAATTACATACCAACTCGGTTTAAGATTTAACTTGAGAAAGAGAACTTCTTGAAACATCTAAAAATAAGATTTGTTTGAAGTAAAACTGTCAGACTCTGTGGATCAAGCCAAAAGACTTCTTACAATATACTAAGTCCTATGCTTCCTGCATTCTAAATGAATACAAAGAATTATGAAACACATTTCTAGTTTTCTAAGCACATTAAATTTTTAACAGAGGCAAGAGAAGCACTGTTAATTGCTAAGACAAATTTTAAACATTTAAAACTCTTTGTTAAGAAATGACACAGACACAAAGAAATAAAGGACTCTAGAAAATAAATAAGTGAAGGTAAATAAAATATTTTTAAAATTTTAATGACTTTAGAAGATAATTGTGTTATGGTTTATATCTGGATGCCCCTCCCACACCCAAACATTCAGAGGCTGGCGATTATGCAAGCTGATTGGATTATGGGGGCACTAGAGCTGGCTTGGTGTTGGAAAGGAGAGTCTTTACTCTCTGCTTCTTGCAAGCCATGAGAGATCCTGTCTATAAAATAAAAAGGGGAGAGGACTGAAAGTTAACTGAGTAGTGCAGTGCTAGCTTGGGTTCAGTCTTCAGTATTGCAACAAAAGAAAAAACATAAAAGAATATTGTATCATAAAATCACAGAAATGGCCTAAAAATATCCTTGATAAAAAATACTCTGCAAACCTTAGAAGAAAGCAGAAATGACTATATTAATGTCAAACAAAATAGACTGCAGAAAACTGATAGAGAAACATTACTTAGTTTTGATGGATCAATCTCTAAAATAACATAAGGGATATAAAAGGATGTGTACCTAACAACAGGAATTCAAAATAAATAAAGCAATGCTAATAGAATTCAGAGGAGAAATAGAAAAATCCATAAATACACTTGAATGCACTCCTTCAAAATTGACAGCAAGTAGAAAACTCTCGCCAAGGGTATAGAAGGCATGAATAGCTTTATCAAGTAAATTAAATAATTCTGAAAGAAAATTTTACACAACAATAGCAGAATACACAATCTCCTAAGTCACTGGACTGACATACAGTACTTGATACATATACTTATTCTAAAACTGCAGCAATCAATACAGTGAATTTGGAGAAAGAACAGACATAGGGACAAAAGAAAAGAAAAAATGATCCAGTAATAGACTGGATAAACAATGAAGTGGTTCTGGTCAAAGAATTGGTAATTCAATAGAGAAAAAGTAGTCTTTCAAATATTAATAGTGCTGAAATGACAATATCACACAGTAAAAACAGTGGCATGTGAGACAACATTTGTAAAACATACATCTGATAGCAAGAAAGTAACCCAGTTAAAATATGATCAAAGGAATGAACATTTCCCAAAAGAAGATACAAAAATGCCCAACAGGTGTGAAATGGTGCTCTACATTACTAATCATCAGAAAAAGACTAATCAAAACCCTTTTCACTGGTCAAGATGGTGATCATTAAAAAGATGAAAGATACTAGTGCTTTGGAAGAAATAAAGAAAAAGGAAAACTTCACACTGTGGGAGGAATGTAAATTACTACTGCCATTATGGAAAACCGTATAGAAGTTCCCTAAAGAATTAAAAGTAGGACATTCATGATCCAGTGATCCTGTTGCTAGGTATATACCCAAAGAAAATGAAATCAGAATATCAAAGAGATGCTTGCACTTTCATATACATTGCAGCATCGGTCACAATAAGCAAACTTACAGAACTAGTTTACAAGTCCATTAATAGATGACTGCATAAAGAAAATGTGAAATACGCACAATGGAATACTATCGAGCCCTTAAAATAAGGACATCTTGTCACTTTAAACACATGAATGAACTTGGAAGACATTACATTCAATGAAATAAGCCAGGCACAAAAAGACAAGTATGTATTCTCTCACTTACACGATATATAGAAATCTAGAAAAAGTGGACTCGTAGAAACAGAGTGAAATGATGGTTAAGAGAGTTTGGGGTAGAGAAACTGAGAAGAAGATGCTGCTCATAAGATAAAATAACAATGTATTTCATGTTTGAAAATTGCTAACAGATTTTTTTAAGTGTTCAAAGAAAAACTAAGTAAGTGATATAATACATATGTTAATTAGCTTGATTTAATCATACTAAAATGTATACACATTCCAAAACACGTTATACAGATGAGAATATATAATTTTTGTTCTTAATTATAAATTGAAGGTTAGAACATGTATTTTTACCAAAGGTGGATGAAAATAAGTACAGGGACAGATTTTCAACATCTTTAGTCATTAGGAAAATATAAATTACATGCAGAGATAACAACTATGCACCTACTGGGATGCTGTTAAAAAAGGAGGGGGGAGTGGAGGTTTAGCTCAATGGCATAAGTGCCTGCATGGCAAATGTGAGGTCGTGTGTTCAATCCCTGGTACCAAAAAAAAAAAGAGAGAGCTGGCAAGAATGGAAAGCAACCAACAACTGACACTGCTAGGAATTCAAAGTGGTTCTGCCAGTTGGGAAAAGAGCTTGGTAGTTTCTGCTAAAGCTAAACACATCATATGACCCAACTGTCTCACTCATAGCTATTTATGTACTCAAATGACATAAAAACTGAGTTCACTCACAAACATGAATACAAATCTTCATAGCTATCTTATTAGTATTCACCAAAAACTATAAACGGCTATATCTATAAACAAAACTATAAAAAGTTCCCTAACTGGGGAACTGACTAAAGATCTGTAATACATTCATACCGTAGAATTCTCCTTAGGAATAAAGAGGAATGAACTAGACTGCACACACCTTGGATGAATCTCTTTAATAGCCTAAGTAAATAGAAGACAAGCTCAAAGACAGTTTATTATATAACTACCATTAAATAATATTTTTCCATAGACAAAATTATAGAAATAGGAAACATGCCAGTCGTTTCTAGGACTTACACACTGTGGAAGTACTGACTAAAAATAAGCACTGAAGAATTTTTTTTAACATAATAGATGTGTCCTGTATATTGACTATGGTGGTGTCTGCACAAGTACATACATTTTTCAAAACAGGCAGAACTGTGCTGTAAGAAAGTGTAATATCCTGTAATATGAAAGATGCATCAATAAAAATAAAACAAAAATATCTTCCTAAGAAAATCACATCGCTTAAAGGTAAGGTTAAAAACCAAACAACCAAATGCAGCCAATGGCATTCATCCAATTCTATTTTCCTTTAATGGTAGCTGATAAATTTTTTAAAAAGAAAAAATATATAATGAAACAAAATTAAAGATTTAATTTTTCATTTCTATGAAAAATTTGAAGTTACCAAATGAAATATTAATATTACTCAATAATTCATATAAAATGTATTAAATAGTGTGCATTCTTTAATTTATTTATCATCTTAAAATAATTGGCCAATAACTTAAATATATGAATAACTGTTTTGGCAAAACATTTTTGAAAACATTTCACAAAATCACAAGACACAAGCATATTAGAAACATTGTTTTCAAAGTTGGATAAATCAGGTTAAAAAAAGGAATAACCTCAAAAGATTTACGTGAAAAACAACATTTGAGAATTTCTCAGAAAGGAAGCCTATTTTATTTATTGAGGATAAATGATTGGTTTAGGTATGCAAATGTAAAAAAGGAATCCTTTTTCCAATTATGTTTGCAGAAAATAATTATTTTGGCATAAAGGACATTAATAATTCAATTTTAATACAGAAAGAATATATCTGTTATGGCTTGTGTCTGAATGTCCCCCCAAAGCCTCATGAGGTCATGGGAAGGCAAGACTTTCAAAGGCAGCTGACTCTAGCATTTGTGATTGGTTCATTGGCTAGCACTGGTATCAGCAGTGTGTAGCCAGCATACAATATAAGAGAGTTCCAGAAAGAGGCGTGCTTTGCCCTTTTGCCTTTTTGCTCTTCCATGAATGCTGCCCCTGTGCCATGCCATCTTGCCTTGGAGCCAGCTGAATATGGACTGAAACCTCCAAAAACTGTGAGCTAAATAAACCTTTCCTTCTCTGATTTTGAGCATCAGGTATTTTGTCTCAGCAATGAGGAAAAGTAACCAAGACAATATTGTATAGTGTTACATCTTTGTTTCAAAATAGACTATGTAAAGAGAGAATCATCATGAAATTTCAAGAGATACAAAGGAAGCAAAGAGACTAGAGATTAGAAGATATTATATTTATGGGATTACTCAACTACAAAGAAATGCTTCATATTTCCATTCATTTATAACATATCCTTTAAGGAATAAAGAAATTATTACGCTGAGTTATTTTTTTTCTGCTGTGATTTTCATGAGTAAATCAATACTCTTTTGGAGCCTGAGACTTACTTTCACACTGGTTTTCTTGAATAGAAATCTCAGGAAAATTAACTTGGAGCTCTAGTCTTCTCTAAGACAACTGAGCTATTAAAAATACACATTAAAACAAAAAGTTAAAAATTTAGGTCACTGTTTTTTCTATTAAACAAAAAGAAAAAAAAAGAAAGAAGGGCTGGGGATTTAGCTCAGTGGCATATGTGCCTGCTTGGCAAATACAAGGTTGTGAGTTCAAACTCTGGTACTAAAAAAAAAAAAAGGAAAAAAAAGTAAGTCAATGTGTACTGTGTTTCTAAAGTTACAAACAGTGTGACAACTAAAATACTATATATAGAAATTATACCCATAGATATACACAAATACAGAATATTCCTCTATTAATACCATTAATAAACACCTGATATCGGTACCCGGCATGATGGGCCATACTAAGGATGTAGGGGAAAAACACTAAATATAATGTTGACTTTCCTAAAGCTGTTTCAAGTATGAAGTCCTTTAGTAGCACATTTAGGACCACTTAATATACAAAGGAGTTCTTTAATTTTGGTTCCTAACTTTGTCTGATTTTCATGACCAATACATAAGGAACAATGGCCAAAATCTTTCTCATCTCTGTTTTGACAGTCTTTTTTAAAAAATCCACCCATTTGTTCCTCTCCTCTCCCTTCTTTCTCATTTTATTTTTTCTCCAAATGAAATCCAGGAATTGTGACATAACTGTCCATCCCCTAAGTGAGACCTACACACCCAAATCCATTCGAAGTGCTAAGGAGGGAGCATATCTAACTCAAAATGAAATCAGAAAGTCAGAAGTCTGGATTCACACCAAGGCTCTTGGGAATTAAAATGAGATTGCATAATGTTAAGACACTGAGTAGTAAGGTCATTTTCCCATTAAGGACAGTTATAAATGAGAAACTGATTTTCTCTGGGAGGATCTATTGGAACATTTGTGATTATCTGGGTCAGAGCACGCAGCATGGCTTCTGTCGCAACTTACAACTTGCTCTTTGGAAATGCAAGAGAATGCACACAGAAATTCCTACAACATATTAGCCTCTGTTTTTAGGCTTCAGTAATGTTTCTATAAAAATATACTTCATAGCTATGAAGGTTCTTTGTTAAGCTTATTAGGTCTCATAAGTTACTAGAGTTTTACTTTATTTTTAAAGAAATAGACTTAAAATGCAGCCAAAGAATCTTGTTTTTTTTTAATGTTGAAGGTGTTCAATTAAAGAATATAGTTATGTCAAAATATTAACATTTTGGGGGAGAATGATGAGCTTTGTAATAGACGACATAAAGTTATATAATGTTTGTAAATATTTTAATTCATATACTTTTTTATTTTATGTAAAAAGGTAAAACAATTTCATAACAAGACAATAGGAGAATAACAATAGTTAATACATTGCATATTATTATCTTTAAAGTCATTATTCAGAGTATAAAATATGGGCATAAAAAATTTTCCAAGCATTATTAGTACCAACCTTTCTTTCATAAAACTAACAGACATTAATAGTATAGCTTGTATGTTTTTCTCCCTTTTCCTTTTGTTCTTTTCCCTTTTTGCCCATCCTAGTTCCTTTTTCCTTTTTAAACAATTTATTCCCATTTCACAATATGTATTGTATAATTTAGACCTTATTTACTCTTTCAATTTCCTATACCAGGGAGACAACACAATGTTTGCACATGTGAGCTTGATATATTTCACTTATTAGTATGGTCTCTAGCTGCATCCATTTACCTATAAAAGTATAGGGTTTATCCTTCTTTATGGTTGAATAGCACTCCACTGTACAAAAATACCACTTCTCAATGTTGTTTTGATTTGCTTCTATCAAATGACCAATGATGTTGAACATTTTTAATATATTTATTTGCTATTTGTATCTTTATATCTAAGAAGTATGTATTCATCTCCTGTTCCAAAGTACTGTAATTTTCCATGAATAGATCTTTTACTGTCTTTGTTACTTACTTCCTAAGTGTTTCAGTTTTTGGATGATATTGTGAAGAGTATAGTTTCCCTAATTTTTCTCTCTTGAATTTGCTGTTTGTGTACAGGAATACTATTGATTTTTGAGTGTGGACTTTGTATCAAAGTATGCTACTGAAAGCACTAATATTTTTTAAACATTTCAAAGCAGTTAGTCTTGTTCATTTTGGGATATGATTTTTAAAATTTTTAAATCACATCCATGTACTTGCAAGAAATACCTTGCTCCTCTTTCTGGAAAATTCTAAAGGCAAAGCCTATCCTTTTCATTGGTTCTTAAATTGGATGAAAAACGAAAAAGTATAATCTTAAAACTGATACTTCTTAAGTATGAAGGGAGAGTCATATGAAAGAAGGCAGATGAGAGAAAAGTCAAAATCTATCAGTGTTTGTGTCAGTATAATCTTGGTCCATTTCTAGCAATAGTCTTCATCACTTACTCACTTTTCATTCTACAATTCCTCAATGCTCTTTAAAACTAGTGTGCCTCATGGTGTTCTTTGGCCATATAAAAAAAATCTGAACCTTAATCAACAACAAACAGGAAGGAACTTCTCAAATGATTTAATTACTGATTTGGCATTTTCAATATATGCTTTGCAGAATGGCTAACCTTTAAAATTTAGAAGTTGCCATTAGAACTGGAAGCTTTCCAAGTGAGTTAAACAATACAGTTCTAAAGTAAATCTCAATATCATGTCAAGGGATGATGTTGAACCCAACTTTAAGAAATGCTCAAATTCAAGGTTTCAATAAATTTTAGTGAGAGTGGGGTCAGAGTCTATCCATAAACATGCCATCCCTACTAAGGTCCATTCCCTTGTTGCATCCTGCTGGGAACAAGAGTAAATGTCTCCTTTCATGTCATCTGTCCTACATTGTATGTCACCTTGACTCATGGCTATCTACTTTAGAGACTCCTTATTTGTTATTTCACCAGGCTGTCAGCTTTCTCCATATCCACTTTCCTCTAGGTTTAATTCTGGACCCTCACTCCTCCCTTGAAGACCTTAGGTTGGCAACTGCTAAACTCTTTATCTCAGATCAGCAATTCAAACTATGTACCATTGTCTTTACATGGCTGGTTTCTCAAAACATTGCCTGACTGCTTATTTCCTTAAGTTGTTGACTGTCAATGTCTTGTTATGATTTTGGTCCTAATTCCTTGATCTCTGGAAAGAGTGACTTAAAAATGACTCTTCGTATTTTAAAAAACTTAATTAAGGCCTTTTCCCATGATAAAGTAGCAGCTCAAAAGATTTGAAATCAGGTGCTAAATTTTAGTTATTGCAAAATAAAGCAAAAGCAAGCTTAAATTATGAAGTTGGTTTATGTATTTATTTATTTTCAAATCCAAGGTCTTATAACAGTAAAAAAAAAATACTATGGAATAAAAAGGCTTAATAGTCTCATCAGTCCTTTTATTTGATTCAAAATATTTAATGCGTCATATTGTTAGTGATAAGTACTAATTAATCAAAATTCTTGCAAATAGTTTATTTTTCACTTATGCAAGTGGGTGTATGCATATATAAGAAGCACACCCATGGAATTAAATTTTTGATCAACCATTGAATGTAGTATTATGAGAATAGCTATGGGTCTTACCTTTTTATCTTTCATTCTCAGGTTTGTTTCCTGATATTTGATACAACCATTAGTATATTTAATGTATAGCCAGCCAATACAAATTACATGCATTTACTTAAATTTATTAATGTTAATAAGCAATATTTACCACTGTTTTATACACTGTGTATAACTTACAGAGATGCTAGTTATATTTTATATCTCAGTCCTTTACTGGCATTTTTCCACTAAAAATCACATTTAGAGATCTGTTAGTGTTTATTAGCATAAATCTTAATAAGTCCCCCAGTTTATTTATTAAGTATGTCTTTGATAGACATGTGGGTTTTTAGCTATTTCAAACAAAAAATTAATGGACAGTCTTGAAACAGCTTTTGCAAAAATTTAATTCAACTATTGAGCAAAGTTGCAAACACCAAGAGATTTTCTTTTTTTTAACTTTGCTGTTTGAGTTGTGGAAAATTAGAGCTTGGTGCCCTTTGATAACCAAGGTATCATTGTAATGGATACCTGTTGAGCAAAAGAACTACAGAACAAAGGGAAAGAAGAGAAATGATTTTTTAAAAAGATACAATAAACAAACTTTTGTAAATAGGCAGGAGAAGAGGTGTTGAAGGAAGGAGAGAAGATGGGGGGGGAAGAAAGGAATCAAAATATATCATGTACAGGTACAAATGCCCTATGATGGATAGGATCATTATGTACTTCTAAAATGTTACCAACAAACTTAATTTTTAAAAAACTACACAACACAATGTTTCTGGCAATGTCAAGTAAAAAGTACATTAAGATGAGATTGTTCGTTTTATTAGTTTAGATCCCTTGAGTTCTGTTGCTGCACACCCTCCTGTCCTTCTACAGTCAATAGTAAAGTTCATGCATCAGGTGCTGGAGGAAATAGCTTCAGCTGTAATGACACCATCAGGTATTTCTGACAACTGTACCACGGGTATTACACCATCTTTACGGCTTTTTTTCTCACCATCTCTTTCATTGGGAAACTCTCATGATATAAATTCATATGAAGATGTGCTTGCCTTGCTGAAAACGTTTGAAATTAATAAAAATTAATTTTTATTCGTATATACTTCCAGTAGAGAGTTATTACATCCACTGCAGGAAGTTGGTACATGTACATAACATATCTTAATTCTTTGTTTCACATCCTTTCTCTTTACTCCTCCCTCCACCTCTTGGTTCCCTTTCCTTTTGCAAAACGATCCCTCTTTTTGTTTCTTATTATCTATCTATTCTTTTGCTCTTTAATTTATTGTACGTTGGGTTTCTCATGTAAGAGAAACAATGCGATATTTAATCTTGAGTGTTTATTTATTATTATGGTCTCCAGACACATCCAAAATGACTCAAATTTATCTTTATTTATGGCAGAGTAGTGCTCCATTATGTGTGATCAGTTTAGTTTTTAGAGGTAATTCCTTGAAAAACATCAAATTTGAAAAATTATTTATTTTTCTGTGATTCACAGATTTTTTTAAAAAAAATTGGGATTAAAATGAATAGACCATAAAATATTGAGGCTTTCAGTGTTCAACTCAGTGAGTTTTGGCATATGCATACCCCACTGAACTACTACTCAAATAACTCCAGTCAAGATTTAGAGCATTTCCATTTCCACAGAATGGTTCCTAGTCTCTTTCAGTCAATCATTATTTCTATTAAAAAATCTATACATTCTGACTTCTACAATTAAGGTTTAGATTTGACTCTTTTTTAGATTTATATTAACTGAATCACATATATTCTTTGGTTAGGCTTTCTTTCGTCAAAATAATGTTGAAATCCATCAGTGTTGTTTGTTTCATGGATCATGAATGAGTTCACTCTTTCATTGCTCAGTAGTGCACCTGTGTAACAGTAATAGCTCTTCAGAAAAACAAATCCAAGAGGATGTGTAGATACATGAATATAAGCATCTATTCATTTATTAATCACATGATTAAGGTGGATGAGAGGTCCAGACCCAGAAGAACTCATGGAATAAATTTCAGCTGAGTTCAAAGACCCGCGAAGCAGAAGTGATGGAGTAAATTCAAGTCCAAGTCCAAAGCATGAGAAGACCTCAGAATAAAGATGGAGAGACAAAATTCTTCCTTATTCAGCCTTTTATTCTGAATGGCCTAGTGGACTAGAAGAAGCTCATTCAAACTGGGGAGGGCAATCTATCTTAAATTAGTTTTCTGGTTTATTTGTGTTAATGTCATGCAGAAACATTCTCATAGAGACACTTGGAAATAATGTTTACCCTAATATTTGGGACCCCTCATGTCCAGTCCAGTTGACATACCTTAAGAAAGAAAATTACATAAAATTTAAACATTACCATCTCTTTATCCAGCCTTTTACTGATTCATACAGCTATTCCCAGTTTGGGACAATTGCTGATATGACTGCTGTAGACCTTTATGCAAAAACATTTTTAAGGGCAGAACAGTTATTTCAGTTAAATGCCTGAGTATGGACTGGTGGCATAGCACTGGACATTCTGCTTAACTTTTGGACACATTGTCAAGTAGTTAGTTTTTCAATGTGGTTGTACTATTTTTATACTCATCAGCAAGGTATAAGAGTCCTAGTTTCTCTCAATATTTGGGAATGTCAATAATTTTAATTTTTGCTATTCGCATGATCATCAAATGGTGTCGCTCTGTTTAATTACATTAACTTTCCATGAAAAATAATTTTAAGCACATTTCTATAGACTTATTTGTAATCTTAATTTTCTTCCATAAATATTTCATATATAAAATGATTTGTTAGGTATATGTATTGTAAAATTCTTCCCAGTCGAAAGTTTGTTTTGTCATTTGTTTTATTGGTTTTCTTTTGACGATCAGCTTTTAATGTTGAAGGTTAGTTTATATATTTTCTATTATAATGAATGCTTTTTGTATTCTAAGAAATCATTGCTTGTCATCAAAATACCCTAGTTTTTTCTATCAATTTTAAACATTTACAATCTTGTATATGATACATTTTGAATTACTTTTTGTGCTTTAAGGCTGTTTATACAAAAAGGGCAAGTGTAATACCTGTTACTGAATCACTATTAGAGGCAAAACTCCCTCACACTGTGGGTTTTCATCAACTTACTGAGTTTGAACCAGATATCACTGTTGCAAAAAAGAGAAAAATATTGCATTTATTAAGAGCAAATTGGAAATGCTTATAAAACCTGTGATTGAAAGAGATTAACAAATGATGGATTTATAGGAGAATAATTTAGCAAATTCCCTGTGGTGTTCCAGGAAGCTTTTTAAATATCAACAGCATCTGTTATTGTTTTTAGAGGAGAAAAGAATTCTGAGGCATGACATATAATTATATTATGTCAAAACATTGTGCCCCCAAAGTTTCCTGTGAATAGATGATCAAGCAGACATATTTTAGTACAAATAACCCATTTTAGATCACAGGCCTCAAGATAACCCTCTCTTGCTTCTAAAGGATTCATATGGCTGAGAGCTCTACCAGATGGCTGATCTAAACAAGGAAAAGATTTCATCTTTCCCAGCTGTGACTTAGGTTTGTCACTGACATTCAGCAACATCTAGCTCTTAATAAGGAACTCTGAGTGTTAGAAGTCGATATCTCTCTTCCTACAAAAGACCTAGCAGAGACAAGGCTCTTGGCTTATTTAGCAGATTAGTTCTGTTTAGCCATCAGAGTTTTAAAAAAATATTTGATGCATTGATAAAATTTAAAATTCGGGACACTTCATCAAAAATTCACAATTCCATCCTCTCTTTAATCTGGAAACATTAACTTTATTTGTGCCCAGCACTTGGGGTTACCTATCTCCTTCACTAGTCCCTGTGATCTTGTCACCATCTTCATACATTAACCACCTCTCAGCTCCTCTGCCATATGCATTTGCCTTCCCTAACTTCATTGATACCCAGTATGAGTGGCCAGTAACCAAATCAGGGAGCCTAACTCAGAGGTATAGATGGGATTATCAATTTCCAGAACTCATTCTACATTATAATACAATTAGGTTAGTGGTTTAGAGTTCCCTGATTATTATTCCATTTCACTAAGTCAAAGAAACTGTTGATATTAAGAAATGTCATTATGTCAAGGCCACTAAAATAAGAAAAACTGCTACCAATATAACACTGATAGTTCATGGACTGAGGGTGCATTACTACTGCAGAGACGTTAACATGAGACAGACTGAATTTTAATATCAGTTAATAACTTTACATATAGAAAGAAGTAACACACATTAATGCTTTTTAGGTTACAAATCAATTTCCAGTGCTATAATTTCTATTACTTTGTGACCTTAGTAGCTTCAGGATTCTAACCTTACTCTCGTTAAGTGTCCCTCCATTCTAGCCTTGGGAAGATCTTTCTAGAAAAGAAATCTGATCATGACTCTCCTCCATGTTCAATATTCCTATCCCTATGACAATGAAAAGGATCATTCCCTTAACATGTCACCTAAGACCATTCACTGATTTTCCTTTTCTTCTCTGGCACTGCCTCCTCTTGCTTCTGAATCACTTTCTCCAGTTTACTGATAAACAAGTTCTTCATTATTCTTTAACTCAGCATGATTACAACCTGCCAAGAAATAGTCTCCCCACAGTGTAAATATCAGTCTTTCTATTCTGTGCCAGACTCACTTGAAACTAGCTTGAGCCATACCTCTCATTAATATCCCATCCCACAGGATTTTCTAGGCCAGAGCTTACAAAGAGCTATCTTATAATTTGACTTCACTCTTCATAGTTAAATTTTGCCTACAAAATGCTTAGAAAATTTAATGTCAGCATTAAAAAATAGGGACATTTAAAAAATCATGCCGAGAAATGCAAGAAAGGCTTTCTTAGATAACTACCAATTTGGCAGAAGCTGTGATGTTGCCCTATGAAGACTGGACATGCTTTTTACATGTGTCAGAGAATGCACCACTCTTCATAGAGTTAATGTCCTTTCATTCACCTATAATACATGCCTGGCCTCCAGGCATCAGAATTTGTAATTTGCATTATAGGTTAGGAACTCCAGGAATTCAGGGAGCAATCCTACGACCTGTCAGTAAGATTTAGCACAAAGCCTACTACATATAGTTGAAGTTCAAGAAATATTTTTTAAATTAAATTGAACAATCTGATATGTAATTATAACAGACCAGCAAAGGGAAAGGTAGGCATTACAGCGTTGAACTGTAAATTATAGTTTGAGAAATGTAATATCTCATTCAAAAAGATACAATTGATAACAAGTGGAGCTAAGACTAAATCTCTCTGCTCTATGTCTCAGGACTTCTGACTGAGTCACACAGTTGCCTGTGGCTTTCTATCCATACAGGTCATGAAATCTCAGTGCTTTTCCAGTGTACGTTAATCACTAAATCCTCTGTATCCACACTGTTAAAGTTTGTTGCCAACTGCTTTGTATTACAGTTGATCAAGTTCATGTGTATCCCCAGCACAACTTAAAAACGAGCACCTGTGACCAGCTAGTATTTTCCATATAGCAGACTTGTGTCACTGGAGAATTAAAAAGAATCAAACAAACAACTATGCTTTACTTATTTTAATATACCAATGTCTTCAATCCTATATGAAAGAAGAAAGAAAGAAAATAGAGGAAGACAGGAAAGGAAGGATAATATCATTACAAAAGAAGGAAAATATACATCAGAAATTCCGCCACACCTACTGTTTTCCATCTTTTATCATGATAAAACTGCCAAAAGCATTGTTTCAAATCTCTTTAGGATTTAAGATGTTAACTAAATCATCAAATGTACTTTTGCACCAAGTCCCAGCCAACTCCCCCTTTGGTAATATAGTCAGCTGTTTCTTTCATAAAGGACAGAAGATCGGTCTTTATTGATGATGTTTTATCACAATTTAAAAATCAGGCTTTACAATTAGAAATGACATTGTTTTTCAGGACAATGTTGTTGGAAAGACACTGCATGGACTGATAGGGAAACTTGATATTTCTGGTTTATTCCTCCCCCCACTCAAGCAAACTGATGTCTCCTTAGGTAATGGAGTTTATGTGGGAATTAGGAACTGTTCTGCATAGTTATGTGAAACAGTTATCTCTAAAAGAGTCGATGCTCTATAAAGAGTATTCTGTGAACTTCATTTTACTCATTCAAGGAAACAGGAATTATATTTGAGAGTTAATTATCTGACAGTTTCTAGGATGGCAGAGAGATACTGCACGGCCACGTGGATCATAAAGAATTATGATGCAGCCAGCCATACGTGCTGCCAACTTGAAATCTGAATATGGAAAGTTGGATCAGTTTTTTAGGCTATTACTTAGTAAGCCATTTTGTGGCACAAAGAAATGGCATACTCCTGCCTAGTGTATTTACAAATTAAGCAATATACTAACATGAACCAACCATTACATATTATAATTACCTTCCTGCCATGCATAAGCAGCCAAGGTACAAAGAGGTTGAGTAACTTGTGTAAACTGAATCAAGTGTTTCAGTGGCTCCTGCATGTGGAACAAGTCTGTCCTTCTTTCTTAGAAACCTGTCTGTGCATACTCAATTCTTAATCTATTTTATACTTTCAAAAAATAAATTAATTTATTGGGTTTTAGTATTCTGAATTTATTTTACAAGAGAACACAAAATCTGCATTCAGACAACCCAGAGACCCTTGTTCAAAATTTATTGAGACTTTTGATACGGCCACAACAGAGTGCTGACCCAGTGCAGAGCACTCTGTACACAGAAGCCTGCAGGACTGTGCTATGTTTTGCGCTCACGGAGCCTGACCAGAGGCAAATCATTTGGCCTCCTTGACTACTGCTGACCTGCAAAAGTGATCTAATCACACTGGCCTCCTCCTCATGAAATCATTTGAAGAATCACACAAAATACCTTAAAACTCTAAGTAGGCTCCAAAATACTTCATAAATATAAACTTGCATTATAGTTAATAGCTGATGCACATAGTCTGCCCTTACTTAGTAGATACTATGAAACACTTCCTGGGGCAAAGATTCAAGTGACTGAGTTTTGGCTATTTCAGTAAGAAAATCCAAAATGTTTCTTACAATAATAGGTTTTACCATGATTTTGTACCATTTGTGTATTTAGAGAACTTGACAATAACGTACTTCTCAAAACCAGAATCTACTAAATAGAACTACATAAGCACAAGAGCGATGCCTGAAATGTAAGTAAAATAACTGAAAGCTGATTTCATTTTTTGATACATCTACTCCCTGCATAGGCCCACCCCGACTCTCCAGCTTCCCCTTTTAGCTCTTGGATAGAAATTTTCCTAGTATTTTTTTTCTAATCAAATGCATAGGCAGATTTATTTCAGCTCATGATATCACTGTTTTCAAGAAGAAGGAAATCTTAAGGTCTCTTCAATTTTGAGCTCTTTTTGACAGGATTTCTTAACCTGTGAAAGGAGATTTTGTTTTATTTTGTGTTTTAATACCTCTTCAGTAGTTTCTCTGCATTTGACTTTTGAATCAAAAAAGAGTGAAACTTGAATCAGCTAGAAATTTCAAAGTGAATTCCTTTTTGCTTTTAAAGTATGTTATGTGCATGTACAAATCTGCCAAAGTGAAACATATTAACCTGCATAACCAATATTCACTAATAAAAATGTGGACAAAAAAAAAAAAAAGAAATTTGACAGTCTCTGAGTAGGGTATGTACCATAAAAGAATCAGGACCTAATTACAAAAACAAACAACCCTCAATTTTTAGTATGAAAACAAAATATTGTGTCTTCATTTATTGTTCAGGTTTTTTTCTCATTCAGTTTTCTAGGGACTATTTAAAGAACTACAGAACACACTGGAATATGACTATTCTTATTCGTGAAAATGTAATATTAATTGACATTACAGATTCCCTTTTCCCAGTGATTTATGAATGCCAAGTAAACACTGAGACAATACAGTTTCCAAGTTTTTGCCCTTGTGATAATATAAACACAATTTAACATGGCAAAACTTTGGAGAAGCAAAGTAATTTAAACAAATAATGAAGTTGCCCTCTCAAATACGGCCCCATCTCTCTGACTGCAAAGGAGATTTCTCCATGCATCTTCATGTTATTACTTTAGCATCCATTTAAAGCTAAGGGTCTGTCCTCAGAGCTGGAGGAAGAGCAGTCAACATCTACCAGAGGCCCAGAATTAAAAGAAAAAGTCACTTCAGGTTCTCTAACATTTAGAGAAAAAGAATTTAAAAAAAAAAAAAGAGGTTACAACTCAAAGTTTGTTTCCAAAGGTCACCTCGAGCCTCCTGAGAAAAGTCTGGGGTTTGGGACTCGCTGGTAGAGCAAAGCTAAGTGGACAGTAGCAATCACACAGTACCCCAAACTGAAACCAAAGCCAGCTTCAGAAAAGGAACTGAGTAATCCTTGCTCTTTTCCTGTAGAGTGGCACTGGCCAAAGGAAGCTTGGAAAAAGGATTAGAGCATTAGGACACAAGCCAGGGCTTTAATGTGTTTAGAAGTCATTGGAAATCCCTTAGGATAATGTTGATTTCCTCTTTATCATTAATAATGTTTGCTTAGAGTCATGAAATGATTTGAGTTGTCCTAAAATGTAATCCTGAGTGAATAGAAATGTAGTGTTATATTCTGCTTCCTGCATTAATTAGAAATGGCAGCAAATTACTGCCTAATGAGTTAAACAAAATGACATCAAAAGCTCTTTTTGGCCTCTTTCATTTCATTCCTGAGTTTCTGACCTGCCTCCTGAAGAAGACTGAGGCACATGTAACTTACACAGAGTAAGGATACTGTGTTTGGCACTGCAGGCTTTTGCGGGCACTTGGGTAGCAATCAAATGATCTAGTAGAAGATGCAAGCAGATTAGGGAATTCTGAGCCTCTTCAGCAATGTATTGGAATAGTTGTCTAAACATTACCGAACAGAAAATGAGTTTTTTCCAAACTAATATTTATTTAGCTCCTTCTACATACCTTAAGGAGAAGAAAAAAGAAAAAGGAATTAGTTTGAATCTACAAGGAAAAGAGATGAGTGCGTTTGATAGTTTCTTTATGTACAAAAAAATAGAGATCATAATTTTCAACAACTAAACTGATCTGAGGATTAAATTAGTTTATATGAAAGACTCTAGCACATTGCCAAGCACATAAGCAGAGCTGAATGGATTTTAATTTCCTTCCTTCTTCCTTCCTTTAACTGATTTCAGAATTCTAAGTGAAGGCTGGCCTTATCAAAGACTCATTAATAAATGAGTTTGCCCCATTCTGTTCATCACCTATATTGTCAGTGTTTTGAATTAATCTGAATGAATCAATACTCATTAAACTGCACAACTAAAGACAGCATAAAATTAAACTAGCTTGCTACTCTTTCCCTAATCAATTGAAAAGTTAACCCTAGCAAAAGTTCCTAATTATCTCTACAAGCAGTGATTTTTTTTTTGGTTTATCAATTTTGAGATCAATTACCATTTTTCTTCTTGAAGAACTCTGACCAAAACTTCACCCAAATGTATATACATTTCAAATAAAGCACAGAAGAATTTCCGAGCTATTGTGGTTTGCTTGTATCTGGATGTCTCTCAGCTTCATGGGGTCATCGTGGCACTGGCTTTTCAGAGGGGGCTGAATCTAGAGTTTGTGACTAATTCATGGTCCAATACTGGGATTAAGGGTATGAGCGCTACACCTATTCTAGGGAAAGTAGCCTGCATATACAATGTAAGGGCTGGAAAGAGGCTTGCTCCTCCCTCCTCTCTTGTTGCACTCCATGAGCAGTTACTGGAGACCAGGCATTGCGTTCTACGTCCATTACATCATTTCATTCTTAGAAATACTTTATAAGCCAGATATTTGAGTGCCCATGAAAATAACAAAGCTACAAAAGTTATTCACTTGCTCGATATTGTACGGTTTGAAGGACATATATTTGTGACTTGAACCTAGTTCTCTACAGAGTTAGAGGCCATGCTATAACCACTGTAACATCTAGCTTATCTGTGATCCCTCAGACCAGATCTTCTGAGCATGTATGAAAGATCTTTCACCTTCTCTTGAGGTCCCCGTGCCCAGCAGCACAAAAAGAAGCACTTGCGTCACGTAGCAGGGTGCATCACCTTGAAACAGGGGTATTCCCTGTAACAAACTTTGCCTCTCTGTGTGTAAACTCATAATTAGAACTCAAGAAATTCAGTTGGCTTTAAAGAGATAAAACTGGATGTGGTAGTACATGCCTATAACCCTAACACTCAGGAGGCTAAGACAGAAGGATTGTTGTGAGTTTGAGATCAGCCTGGGCTACAAAGAAAGCTCAAGGCCAGCCTGAACTGCATAGTGAGACCTTGTCTCAAAAAAGACCAAGAAAATATAAATATTAATATTTCTAAGGCAGAAAACCATTTCATATATTTAGTTCTTTGACTTTAAAAAATGCTAACTTTTAATCTAGCTTTCCCAGCATACCAAAAGAATTGGCAGATAAATACACCTTAAAAACAAGCAATCAGAAAAAAAAAAACCCTACCAAATAGCAATAACACAGTCACATCTCACTGCGAGAGACAGAAGAACTGACAAATTACCCACATCAATTCTCTACTGGAATAACACCCAAAGAAGAAAACAAACATGTTTTGTATAATTTTTATGATTGTCAGGCTTTGAAAAACTCCCCAAGAAAAGCAGAGAATTCTTCCCCTTTATTTTGTAGCTCTGCTACAAGAAGAGAGAGGAGGGGGCCAGCTCTGTGCAGCCTGGACACGTATCCCCCTCACATCTGTGGGAGATCACGACTGCCCACGATACAGGGTCCTGAGCCGTTACGTGGGCTTCGCACCCTGTCCTAAACTCTTTTTCTTTCCAAAGAGAATGTGAGGTTCATCGACATGATACCTATTTAAGTCTTTCCATACAAATACCAATTTTTCTTCAAGCAGAAAGCACGGAGGGCCAAGAAAAGCTGTAAAGTTTGCTAATCCCAGCACTCTCTCAGCAAGTCTTCCCCCGAACAAGCAACTATGCAGGTGGTGACTGCCACAAGGCAGCAGGCAGCCCCCTCCATCAGCCAATTTTAGAGAATCTGAGGAAGAGGAACTAAGATTATTTTTTCTTTTTGATGTGGACATAATAATAACTTTATGCCAGCTAAACTGTTGCTGTGCCTTTTTGCAATAAAAAGCAGGCAGAAGGAGGTTATAAGAAAGGGAACTGGAATGTTTTTGCATTCACCCAGGCATGCTTTGACTATAGAAGATTAAAGACATCAGACTCTAATCTCTTTCCCTCTGCATCTAAATCCCACTATTTAAATTCAACTGCATCACACTGGCATTCTTAGCATAGGTATGTGTCTTAGAATAGGTATGAGAGCTGTCACACGTCTGTGAGAATGATGCACAGTATTGCTGTCAGATAAAAGTAGCTAAGGGGACTCGTCACATCCACATCACAGAAAACTAGCCACAGTTTCTCAGGGAAATGAAAATGTGTGTCTTACAAGCTAGAAAAGAAAAGTATTTATAACCATTTATTATGGTTGAACTAATATAAGACCAAGATACTTTTTATAGTTCACTGCACTTTTCTTTTAAGGAATATGTCAGAATGTATTCTTAATCTCAAAACTACACTGTATTCAGTAGGAGATGGTTTACTGATGGATGCATGGAGAGCAGTGCTGGCTATCACTGACGCAGAGCCCCTGTGTACTCAGTGCCAGGCTTAGCATTTATACACACACGACTCCAAGCCACCTTGCACACTGCTATCAAAGCGGACGGAGCTTTAAAGCTGACTTTGTCACCCTTTTTATAAAATCTTTCAATAACCCTCTATTGTCAATGGATAAAATCCAAATTCTTTAGCGTGATATCGGGCATCTATCCATTGGCTCCCACCTACTTTGCCATTAACCCCTGTAAACAGTTTCAAACCTTACTGCACTTCTGGAAACCTACCGGTGTCTCACTTACTATGTAACGCAATACTATTTATATATATGAAAACCATACACAGAAAATGCTTCTTCTGGCAGTTCTGGGAGTGAAACACAGGGCCTTGCACAAGTTAGACGAATAGATGACCACTGAGTCATCTATTCAGCAACACTTTATTTTATAATGATACATTTATTTCCAAGGAAATCACCCAGTATGTTAGAGCAAATGTTTACAGGGGCTGGAGGGTGGAGAGATGGACTGGGGAATAGAGAGGAACAAAACAGTAAAACCAGAGAAACCTTACAGAGCCTGGGATACAGGATGTGAGGACTCAGGAGCATGGTTATCTCAACCACGCACCCAAAACAATGAAGCTGAACATGTCTTCCTAGGTTCACAGAATGTATGTAGCAGAAAGGGCCATGCTACAAAAATTATCGGGAAGCACTCTTCGGGCCAAGACAACATGACATAAAAGACTGAATTCTGCCTTTTACTTGTTTCTTTAGAAGTTACTGGTCAATTTTTTCTTAAGCATATATGACATTGCATATTTATTTCCCTGTAAGCCAAAGTATGAACACAACCCACATTCTCATTTCAAGGCCTGCTTTCACCTGCAGATGACAGCAAGACCACCACTGCTGGTCCCAGGGACGTGTAAGTTCCAAAGTCTTGATTCTTACATCCAATTCATATTTTTTTCAATTCACTTTTTAAAACTGAGCAAAGTTTTATAAAACAGACATTTTAAAGACATGATGAACATTAAGGTGGCTACAGACAGACACTTCAGACCTGGAAAACTCAACTCAGGAACAAAAAGTTTAAATGGAAGAAATAGTTAATGCCTTGGTCCAGAAAGAGGCAGATCAGCTTCCACTAAGTGGCTCCTAAGCACAGTCAGTGCAGAACTCACTCCTTGATTCGGCTGTAGCCTCAGTGAAACATCATGGAGATAGTTAAATGCCACAAAAAATTAGCATACATTCTGCCCACGAATGACCAAGGCAGACAGAGAGGAAGGCAGTATTGACCACAAACCTGGAAGAGACCTAACTTGAGTGTATGCTTGAGACCTAGTTCAAAGACTATCCTTACCTACAACCCTCTGCCTAGGCAAAATGGATAAGACCATGCATTTGACATTTAATTTGGTGTAGATGCTCAATGACAATAGAATATGTTCAAGTTAAAGACTCCTGAGTGGTTAATCTGAGTCCCCTCAATAAGCCCTGAAGTCATGGCTATGGCATAGTGTTGCTCTTTTATGTGTAGTTGGTATTTTATTTTTTATTTTTGAATTCTCTAAGAACCTCAGGTCCAAAATCCAGGTCTTAGTCATTCATGTCTCCAGCATGGATAGACCCTGGCACTCAGGAAGAATTTACTGCGTGTTTATAGAATAAAGAAATCAATCGATTAAACAAATATAACCACAATATGTACAAATGGAAGGCAAATCTCAATTATTGTTTTCTCATTTATGATTAAACAAATGTTATTTTTAATTACAGAATATCTAATTTTGTTTTTTCTGTCACATAAATAAGGTGGCTTCATTTTAATACTATAGAAGTATTTCTAACGTGTTCAATATCTGGAGCTAGAGTGCAGATCATAAGCTATTATTTCCTGCTGCATATTTATTCTAGGAGCATTTTACATAATTGACTCTTTCTAAGACCTGAGTCAACTAATTAAACATCTCTAAATTATATCGTGTTTTTCCATTACACTAAATTTCAATTCCAGAGAAGCTCTGCTGTGATTTTGGATTGATTTTTAAAGACGATTGCTCCCAATATTTTTTAAATTTTATCAGAAAACTTTGTGGCCTATAGATAAATATCTATAATAAGGATACTCACAGTAAAGAAAACAAGTATTTGTAAAGGACAATGTTAAATTCTCCCATAAGTCAAAATATTCTGCAATTCTTGTTACCCCTTCCTATTGTATATGCTCTATATATTTGAACTTTTAACCATAGGTTTTCAAAATTGAGGCATATCTACCTTTTATTAGAAAATGGGTACATTTAAATATATTAATCAGTTTTGATACATTTATAAGGTAACCTTCTGATCTTAAGAATCTTAGGTCTTTTCCAATAATGTTCAATTCACAAATAAACATAACTCAGACACTGAGAATATAGCTTATTGATACAAAATTCCTTAGCATTTCCTCTCAGCCCAAAGCCAATGGTAGCTTAAAAATTTGAAGAGTCCAGAGCTTTTCAGTGTGAATGTTTACTTTTCAGCAAGCATTCTCATCTAATTAAAATGCCAGCACAATAATCATATCAAAAGCTCTTCAGAATAAATGCCCCTTAATAAATCAGACTTGCATGTGTGAACACTGTATCATCTCCCTAGGGTTAAAAACTGAAAGAATAAGGTCCAAAATGTACAGTACATACTGTGAAAGTGAAAGGGGGAAAGACTACTCAAAAGGGAAGAACAACTAGGATGGGGGAAAGGAGAAAAGAAACAAGGGAAAAGTGTATATATATATATATATATATATGCACACACACAAGATAGATAATTATATTACTAATCTTTATTAGTTCATTGAAAAGAATAGTTAGTGGTTTCGTTGTTTGATCAATTTTTCGTGTCTGCATCTGAGCTATTACTTTGAAGATAACAATACATAATATATTAACCATAGTTAATCTATTGTTTTGCTTTGAAATTCTGTATTGTTTTTATTCTTTTTCCTTTTTTAAAAAAAAGAATAAATATTCCTTAACTGAATAAAGAAATATCATTCTCATATGAATATGGACTAATCATAACCTTTCTGCAAATAAATTAGATAGCAAACGAGTGACAGAAAATGCAAAAATGCAAAAAAATACAATGGTTTACACTTGTCCAACCTCCAATCTTAAAAATAAATCTAAGTATTCAAATGTAATCAATTTATGTATAAGTAAGTCCAGAGCCCAGTTAAATAAGATTTTCACTGTGGTGATGGAGGGGAGGGGTTAAGGACACCATTTTGCCACAATGGAACTATTCTCTGAATTGGGAAAATTCAATTTGTTTGTGTATTTTATCCTTCCCAGAAGATAACCTTGTGAGGACTGTATTTACCAAGAAAAATTCTTCTTCCTGTTTGGTCCTCTCTCATACTCACTTCTATGGAAAACAATAACTTAATACATTGAAGGCCCCTCAGTGTACAATCCTAGATGCAGTACAGATAAGATCGGTTCCTTCAGTCAGTCCAGACTAGGAGTTTCACCAACATTCATGTGAGAACAAGTCAGCAGTTATCACAAGAATCATTTTGTCAATTCCTATCACCTGAAGGCACCTAAATATACATATTTATGATCATTATGACTGTTCAGTTTTCTGTATATTAATTATGTTGAGTCATTCTTGCAAAAGTTTTTTGTTCTCATTTCTCCATAAATAATCTTCTCAACTATGACTAGGAAGAGACATTGCCTGAGATATACAGAAGCAAATCACATTGGTAGTTGAAGTATCTACAAATGAGCCATCCCCCTTCAAATAACACCTGAGTGGAGCTGATTTTTTTTTTTAAATAGTAAGCCACAAGCCACTAAAATCTCTTCTAATGCATCAGCTTCAATTATAGGTCAGTTCTAACTGTAACTTGCAAATTACAAATTTTCCTAATGATACATAAAAGCTCAGATCTAAAATTATGTTCACTGAGTTTATGAATATATCAACAGATATTTTTAATATACTTTGTTGCTCAATCTTTCATTTTTCTCAATAACTAAGTCATAGTTTTACGTATAACTAACTAAGTCACAACAGTTACAATTACATACACATACAGTGCTTAGGACACATTAAAAAGTGATGTTAAAATAACTTCATTTGATCCTGATTCCTATATTCACAATTCCATATTTTTATAAGATTTTTCTCAAGTTAATTTAAAATAAGTTGCAAAAGTTTAAATGGGTCAGCTTACTGAGATGTGTTGGTTTGCAATTTCAGTGAAATGCTCAGAGGAATTTTAAAAATCTCATTTATTCAGTTAAAAAGTCAACTATTAGCAGAAAGTTGAGATCCCAAATAAACAAGCTCTCTCCACATGAAAAAAGGAGAACGTTCCCAAATAAACAACTTATTACTGCATGCAGGGAGCTAGAAAAACAAGAAGAAACCAAACTCCAAATTAATAGAAAGGAAATAATAAAGAGCAGAGCAGAAATAAATGAGAGATTTAAAAATTACAAAAGATCTATTTTTAAAAAGCTGGTTTTACAAAATGACAAACAAAATAGACACACTCTTAGCTAGAATAATTGAAAAAGAGGGAGCAAAAAACTCAAAACCACAGATGAAAAAGGAAACATTACAACTGACAAAAATAAAATAGATAATTAGAAGTTATCATGAACAATTCTTTGCCATCAGATTTGAGAATCCAGAAGGAATGGAAATATTCTGGGTACATACACCTTATCAAAACTATATGATGAAGATCAGAAACCTTACAGTAACAACAAGACTCTTCCAGTAATTAAAAAGAAAATCCTGAAGAGTCCAGGACCAGATGGCTTTGTGGTTTCACTGCTGAAATCTACCAAACATTCAAATAAGAACTAATAGCAATTTTTACTAAGTTACTCCACAAAATAGAAGAGAAAGATATTCTTCCAAACACATTCTATGAGGCCAGTATTATCTTTGTACTGAAACCAGCTAATGACACCACCAAATTAAGCAAACACACAAGCAACTGAGGTCGATAACCTCAATGAACATAGATGCAAAAATTCTCAACAAAATGCTAAGAAACTAAATCTAAGACATTAAAGAGTATTCTATTTGTAAATTTTGTGGTAGACAAATTTTAGTTGAAGAAAGCTGTTACTTATTTTTTTTTAAGTACATTCAGCAAGATCAAGTGAGATTCATCCCAGGGTTGCAAAGGTAGTTCAACATACTGCATATGAATCTATAAAAGTGATATACCACTTTAGAACACACAAGTATTTGATAATGTTCAACATCCTATTATGATAAAAATACTGAACAAATTAGATCAGGAAAGAATAGACTCAACATAGTTCAGGGTTTTTATAACAAGCTAAGAGCTAATATTCTACTGAATGCGGGAAAACTGAAGTCTTTCTCTCTAAGATCTGGAACTGTTAGAGAGTGGGTGCTTGTACAACCCTGGAAGACCTAGCCAGAGCAAGCAGGCAAAAGACAGAAAGGGCACTCATGCTGCAAAGGAGAAGATCACAGTGTCATGTTCAGAGATTGTGTTCTTACATAGAAAAAACCCAAAAGGTTCCATTGAAGAATTATTAGGACCAATAAACAATTTTAGCAAAGATTAGGATATAAAATCAACATATAAAAATTAGCATTGTTACAAGCCAACTGCAGTAAAAATGAAAAAGCAACCTCATTACAAAAGCTACAAAAAATGAGATATCTAGTAATAAATCTAACCAAAGAAGGGAAAGGTCTCTATAATAAAAATTACAAAACACTGATGAAAGAAACAGAAAAGGACATCAAATTGGAAAGACAGCCGGATGCAGTGGTACACACCTGCAATCTCAGCACTCCGGAGGCTGAGCCTGGAAGATTGCAAGTTTGAGCTCAGGCTGCACAAGTTAGTAACTTAGCAAGATCCTATCTCAAGATAAAAACATGTAGCTCAGTGGTAATGCATGTTTGTGTTCACTTCCCAGTACCAATAAAGAAATGAAGAAATAAAGATAGATAATGGAAAGACACTTCATTTTCATGGGTTGAAAGAATCTAATTGTTAAAATGTCCGTATTCCCCAAAACGGCCTACAGATTCAATGTAGTCTATCAAAATACCAGTGACTGGTATTTTTTTGTTGTTGTTTGTTTGTTTGATGTTTTTTTTTTAATTTTAAAGAGAATAAAACAAAAGAGGGCAGAACAAACCAGATCAGAACAGAACAGCATAAGCAACACAGCACTTTATAATAAGACAACCGGACATTAATAGTAGCTATCAAAATATCTCTTTCTCTGCTATAGTTGAGCATAGTTTCAAACACAATAATATGTTTGATGGGTTTTTTTTACAGAACTAGCAGCAACAATTATGAAATTTGTATGAGACCATTAAAAACATCAAACAGTCAAAAACATCTTAAACAAACAAGGAGACACTACACCACCTCAATTCAAAATATACCACAAAGCTATCATAATCAAAGCAATATAGTTACTGGCATAAATACAGACACACAGATCAATGGGACAGAAGACAGAACCTAGAAGCAAATCCTCAAATCTGCAGCTCACTAACTTTCAACAAAGGAGCTGAGAACACATACTGGACAAAGGATAGTCTTTTAGATAAATGGAAAGGGGGAAACTGGATGTTCACATACAGAAGAATGAAACTAGGCCCTTAACCCTCACCAGTTACAAAAATTAACTTACAATAAAGTAAAAGTTAAAATATAATATAAGAAACTAGGAAACTACTACAAAAATAGGGTAAATGCTTCAGAATATTGTAATAAGCAAGAATTTTTGACATGACATGTGAAACATAGGAAACAAAATTAAAATTAGACATGTAAATTAAAAATTAAACATAGACATGTGAATAGGATTATATCAACTAAAAAACTTATGCACAACAAAAGAAATAATCGAAACAATGAAGAGATATCCTACAGAACAGTAGAACATATTCACAAAGTACACTGATGAGACTAGGGAAAGAACTCCAAAATCTCAACAGCCAGAAATCAAATAATCTGACTTTTGAAATAGGTCATAGATTTAAATAGACTGTTCTACACAAATAGGCAACAGATATACTTTAAAAATGTTCCACATCGGTAGTCATCAGGGAAATGCAAGTCAAAACCACAGTGAGGTATCATTTCATCCCAGTAAGAATGGCTACTGTCAAAATGATTAAAGATAAAAATCCTGGCAATGTCAATGAGACAAGGGAACCCATGCAGATTTTTGAAAAGGAAAAAATACAACCACCTTAACTTGCAGCGATTCCAAACACACTTGCACAGTTTTCAGTTTTATTAGTGGGGAGCAATTCTATCTCGTTTCACAAGCTAACAAGCAAGGCAGCTTCATGAATCAGATGTTAGCATACATTTAGTCTATGATTTTTATAATTTAGGTTAACATCGTCACTCATGCTTTGCCTCGTGTCACATCTGCTCATTTCCTTTACTTGCTAAATGACACAGTGGCTAAAAGTGACAAGAAAGGTAGGGAAAGCAAAGAGAGGAATCTAGGCAGAGCCCAGCAGGAGCAGAGCGGTGTGCTGGCTTGCTCAACGTGTGGTCCCCATGAGAAGCTCAGCACACATGCAGTTTCAAAACACTGTGCATCAAGTAAACTAAGCAATCAAAAAGAAAACCTGTCCTACATCAAATATGGGCACATGATTAGAAGTTATAGAAAGCTTTAAAAATAGTGTGAAAGAGATGAAACCACGTGTTCTCAGGCATTCCTCTTTCATTGTATTTAGAACAGTGCTATCCAATAGAGGTAAAGTGTAAAGCATAATCTATGAATGCTGACCTCATAGATTCTAAATTCTCAGTAGCTACACTTTAAAAAGTGAAAAGGAACGCGTGAAATTACTTTTAATAATATATGTAATGCAGTCAACATGTCAAAAATATATCCAAAATATTTCCAATATAAATTGCCTATGTCCAAAAGTTTGTCATTTCAACACATAACAAATATGAAATTATTCATGAGAAACCTTACTTCTTTTTTGTTTGCACTCCATCTTTAAAATCTAGCACGTACTTCAAACTTGTAGTACATCTCATTTCTGGACAACCACACATTTCCATTGATTAGTAAGTGGCCACCATCTGTCTATAACATGAGGAGGAACTTAATTCCTCCAATTTTTCACTTGGAAAATGGAAGTGCTATCAACATTCCTAGAAGACAAGAGCATTACTTAGTTAAGTCTAATGCTGCTGCCTCAAGTAACCACTCACTTCCTCTCACTTTTGCAATCTCCAACCTCTTCCTCAAAACCACTCAGTGTCCCACTTGCTCCTTGTAGCTTCCCATAGGATTCCAATTCATTTTTTCCTTTCTTCTTCAGTACCTGCTTTCCTCTTCCTGTACAAGCCTTTCCCTAGCACAGTTGCTTGTGTCCATTAGACACTGCACAGTAGATAAATGTACAGAATTTTTTTACACATTTTATTACTGCATTTAATTCTAAACTGCCTTACACTGTAAACATGCATGGGAACTTCCCATTCCTTAGTGCTATTTCTCATTAAGCAAAATCTATCCTAAATTTCTTTAATTATTGAAATCTGTGCTCTTCCAGGAAATCTGTGAGGCACTTTATAATATCTAAGGGAAGTACATATACTTCTTGAATTTTAATGAGGCTACCTCTCCATAAACTGATTATAGTTGAAAATATCATGTCAAAATGCATTTAATACATGAATCCACCAAACACCGTAGTAGAGCTCGGTATGCTGGGTACAAGGCTGTGTTTTCGGTCACGATCACAGCTGATTAGGAGCTGCAACTGGCTGCAGTCATTGTTCAGCATCTGGAGAGAGAATTGGGCTGCATGTGTCTGGCCCCTCCAAAAGGTCAGAATTTAAAATCTCTATCGAACATGTGTCACTTTTGCACCATCATACAGTTAAACTTTAGTAAGTCCCACAATCTTAAATCGGAGCTTATAATAATCCCTAAGATGGATGAGTAGCAATATATTTTCCTAAATGGCCTGCAAATATAGCTTTTGTCCCAGTCAGGCCTCATGCGCTGCGTTCTTTTCATATCATGTTATTTTTTTTTCAATGTCTTCTTTTCCTTTCTCCTTGAAACAACTAGAAAATCAACTTCCTTTATCCTATGTTCCGTTATCACTGGGCAGACACATGGGGACTACATGAAATGAAATAGTTACAAATCATGAAACTACTTCTCCCATGGGCCCAAACTGACCTTGGTCAAGGTGGTGAAAGCTGGCTCAGTTCTTGTTCTCCTCATAACAAGCCCATCGCTGCTGCTGTCTCTTCATATGACAATCAGTCACACGCACTTGATCTTAAATCTGGTCACACAAAAGGAGGGAAGGATCTAAAATGCCACATGTCATAGGCGAAAATGTGCTCATTGGTCTAGCAATTCAGAAAGTCATTGCTAATTTCAGTGAGAGTGGTTTCCCTGTAACACTGCAGAGAGGATAAAAAGGGGTGTCTGTGTGCCGGAATGAGGAGCAAATGGAAGGTGAAGAATGCGGTCAACTTGTCAGTACAGTTCACAAGATCGCAAGTTTTTTGCCAGTGCCCTCCCAGAGCCAAGGGGTGGGCAAGGTATGATGGTACAGTCGCACACACCTCGCTCTTCACTTCCTTCATCTAGACTCCGTTCTGCATGTCTATAACCCATATTTACTTAGAAATTATATTTTATTTTTAAATGGCCAAAGGAGTTTAAAATAAAAGCCATTTAACTACACATCATCACCCAATCTAAATTGTTCTCAGTATAGGGAAGTTGAAAATAAAAATAAGCATTATTCCTAGGTGCTACAGCAAATTTTGTACTTCATCAATTTGGAAATACTGCCAACTGTGAAACATACCAAAGGGAAAGTGATTTTAATTATAAAATACCAATTATTTAAAATGTATCCTAATTTCAAAAATATGCCAATCCTATGTGTTAACTTATTGATGAAGCATGGTATTTCTTACAGGTGCCAACAACTGCATATGAGACCACAGGGTCAATAATTAGTGTGTTCATGGCACTGGGTATGACTATTCCAAGCCTGGAAGTCAGTGACAGTAGGATGACACATGACGACCACCGCACTCACATCTGTGGCAGCACAGTGGAATACTGAGATATAATTATCAGATCCTTTTAGCAAAATCATTACTGCAGGACATGGTGAAAGAGGTAAATTTAAAGAGGCAACCATAAAAGAGTAATCAAGAGTGCTAGTATTGTAATGCAATATTTAAATAATTCCAGTCAATGCAGAAAGTATATGATAATCAAAATGTAATTTTAACTGAAAACAGAATCAGTATCATTAACATGTCCTTTTGATTCAAGATTCAATGCAGCAGGGTACTGAGAATTCTTCATGTATTAATTGGAGATGAGTTAAAATTTATTTCAAATGACTATGATAAAATACATTGAGTTTGAAGTACCACGCTGGCCCTGGAAACATTTCAGAAGCTATAAATAAGTGAAGTCGCCTACACAATCAAGTACTGAAAATTATGTAAGTGCATAGATTTGCTGACTATGTTTAGATAAAAGATGGAGGAGAATGTGTCACTGTTTTCACTTTGGTTTTAAAGTGTTTTCCTAAATTACTTTGTAGAGGCTTCCAGAAATGACTTATTTTTACAAAGGAGTTCTAACTGGGCAGATTTTTAAGAAAATGAAATTCTGGCTTGTGATTTAATTATAAGTGTCTGAAGTTTTCCAAAACTAATTGACACTTAAAAGCAAGTTGGATACTCCTCCAATCAAAGCAACCAAATGCAGGACTTGGAATTTTTTCCTTTTGCCCAATCTTAGATAACTATGAGAAGAACTTACTAGGGGTTTCCATTTTGTAACCTCACAAAGGCTTTCATTAACATCACAGTCACTGAGCAAAACCATTTTCTTGATTCATGCCATGTTTGTGTCTAAAATGTATGGATTCAGATTTGAATGAGACCCACAATCTGTTCAATATTATGCACAGATTTAGAGTTGCTGCTATTATATTAAAAGTGTTTAGCTTTACCCACAGGAACTGGGCTCACTGTGGAACCAAATTTCTCCAGAATTTGCAATGATAAAATAGAACCAATATCCTGAGGGTTTTGTTCCATTTGGGTTTAAACTCTCACTCAGTCAGTTACTGATAATTTTTTTTTACCCTAAACCAACTTCTCTCCAGCCATGGGTTTTTCATCCAGCCACACCAAATTATGAGTGGTCTTATTCATATTTATATGTGATAAATTCATTTTGGTAGAAAAAACACCTTGAGACAGGATCTTGCTATGTAGTTCAGGCTACCTTTGAACTCACTTTGTAGCCCAAACTTGCCTCAAACTTGCAGCAATCCTTCTGTCTCACCATTTTGGATGCTGGGATTACAGGTGTGCGTCACCATACCTAGCCATTTTGGTAGAAAATATTGAATGAATCAATCGCAGAATGCGAGTGCAAAGTTAAATAAATGAGATTAAAAAGAAACTGACAATAGAGGCCAGAATTTGTTATTAGCCAAGCATAGTGGCAGACAGGTGTGGTCCCAAAATTTAGGAGGCTGAGGCAGGAAGATTGTCGTGAGTTTGAGGCCAGGTCGGGCTACAAAGTGAGTTCAAGGCCAGTTTGAATGAACTGCATAACGAAACCTTGTCGCAAAAAAGACAAAAAAAAATTAAGTTATTTACCCTCTTTGAAAAGATTTGCTGTACCAGGAATCCTTTATTAGGAATTCTACATAAAGGACATCCAACTGAGAAAACTTTCCTCACAGTTTTCCTAAGGGATGAAATGTGTGATGATGACCCCAGACCTGTCTTCCTTGGGTTCATTATTCCTACACATTTCCTGTTTCCTGGGAGGAAGCCAGGCTTTTTCAGAGGAAGCTCAGGTGGAGCTGCCAGATGCTTCTTTCTCCAGCTCCACCAACGAGACATACTGACACTTAGCATCACCACAGGGGTAGATGTGGAAAGCTAAGAGGGTGGCGAAAGAAACAACAAGCTACTAATTTTCTAGAGGATGGTATGTGGGCTGCTGTGTTTTTTTGCTTTTAGCAGGTGAATTTCCTGAAAGACTGTGTCATAACTTTCCAAATAAAAAAAGCTATGAATACATACCATTAGTTACATTATTTTATTAATAATACCATAAAAAACTCCTATTTGTGGGAAATTCTTATAGTCGGCTATATAGTAAGTGAGAACTGACAATAGATTCAGAGCTCACAGAAAATCCAAAAGCCTTAATTCTAGGTGTATACTGTAATCCTATTTTTAAAACAATACGACAAAACCCAGAAAAATCTATTGGTTCGAGTTGTGTTTGATCCTCTCTCACTTCTTGTTCCTTCCATTCCCCTAACAACCAGAAAACAGCTGGGACAAGTCCAGTGTCTGAAGAGTGCAGAATTTGCTGATTTTCTCCAGCAGGTCATTTCTAAGATGTACTCAGGAGCAAATAAAGACAGCATCTTTTTCCATGGGCCGTGAATTCCATGAGAGCTTTCCCTTAGAATATGTTGGATTATTACAAAGGCATTCACAGATCCAGCTTTGGCTTGTTCTCATCTTGCAGTATCATTAATTAGGGTTTTTACTGATATCAAATTGAAGGCTAAAGGACAAAGTCTTATACTTTCTAGGAATAATTTTAGGGCTAGAGTTCATGAACTTAACTTGAACCAAAATTCTCACAAACTTCACCTTTGGTTTGACAGTAATAGACTACTGACATTATTTTTAGACTGTGAAGTGAGTGTGTTGGTGCATTTAAATGAGAATTACTTCAATACGGAGAGACATAGACAACAGTCACATTTTATTAAAAGATGTTTATTGTTTACTGTAGCTGTCTTTCACATAGTTCTCATCTGGAGATACTCTGACTGCTTTTTCTATTTTAATCTCTTAATTAGGAGGGAAAATGAATGCCAGGTTGGAAGAACTATCATGAAGAGTTAAATTTTAACACCAGAGCAACTGATAATAAGTACTACAGGGCCGGGGATTTAGCTCAGTGGCGTAAGTTCTTGCCTGGCAAGCACGAGGTAGTGAGTTTGATCCCTGGTACTCACCTCCCAAAAAAAGTACTACAAAACACAAACTTGCAATTTATTTTTAATTTGAAATTTAAATCTCCAACATTTTTAAAGTCACATATTTCTAAAATAAAAGTTGCTTCAGTGTTGTATGTAAAAAATTACCTCCCAGCACAGATAGCAGAACTTCAGGAAATCAGTTTTTAATTTTTTTTTAAATTTTAAAGTGAAAAATTCAATAGTTTCATGAGCTACAGATAGCTAAGTAGCAGATGGATCAATTTCATAATTATTTAGTATAAAAATATCTCATTTTATAATCTTTTGGAGAAGAATGCACAAACTTTTAAAAAAAAAAAAAAAGGAAGAGCCTTCCCATGGGCCAGCAGCAGCCATGCAGGCCAGGAAGAGAAACAAGAAGCGAATTCACCCTTCCTGTGAGCCAGCCACAAACAACCAGCTGAGTTGCCAGCAACCTAGGTATAAAAGCGACTTAATGCTTGTATTGTCTGATTGACTTTGTGGGCCTAAAGCTGATCGTTTGAACATCGATTTAGAGGATAACAATATGGAATGTAGCCACTATGAGGGATTTCTTTCTGTCTTGTTTTTGAAATCCAATATGATTTGCACTGCTTTGTTTTGCTCCATTTTATTGTTTTGTTTTCTTCAACGTTTTGTTTTGACTGGTTTTACTTTATTATGTCTGATGGCAAGGATAGAAATTCTGAAGATAACAAGAGGCATTATGGTAACCGTTGTTGATTTCCTATTATCCTGTTTTGAAGTCCTGTATCACTTTCACTGCTTTGATTGGCTTTATGCTGTTTTATTTTGTTTGGTTTTATTCTCTTTAAAATAAAATTTTTTAAAAAATGGAAGAAAAATTCCCAGTATGGAGACACAAATTCAAGCACCCAGGATATTTTCCCCAGGCTTCTATATTCTCGCTCCCTCATATGCTTCTAAATCTCCATCGGGATATTTCCAAAAAACTGAGTCTCAGCAACATATGCAACAAATTTTAGTACACATCCATTGGTTTTGTATAAAATAAAACACTTAAGACTATACTGTGGCATCCTCAATTCTTTAACTTTTGTCTCCTAATCTAATTCCCTCACATTAACTTTTTTAAAAATAGTAGAATACAAAAAATACTTTCACCATTACATAGTTATTTAAACTTAAACATATATTTGTGCATAACAAATGAAAGGTCACTATGCAGTAAGTGTGATAGAAGTAGGGACATCTTCCCCAAAACTATACAGTAAGTGACAGGTTTAACATTATGAATATTTGTAGTTTTATAATCCCATGAAGTTCTTAAGTCTCTGAGAGGCTATCACTTCATTCATGACTTTTAGAAAACTACAAACTAAATTTTATTTGAAAATATACATGAACAAATGGGTTAGTGAACAAATACATAGATACAAGCCAATAAATTTTCTATCATTTCAGGAAAGAAACACACTTTCTAACATGTAATCAGCATTCAAGGGCGTTTAATATCATGTAAGCTCAGATAAGCAAAGTGATTTCCTTCAGAAATTTAAATTTACAAAAAAGTTTCAGCTAAACATTTTAAAGATTTATATTTAATATTTTCTCAAAGAAGTTCATGCAACAATTAAGTGAAGCTGTTCAGGCAACCGGCACGGTTAGTATCTTAGTTTCCAGGTGTCCCTGAATCCAGAACAACGTATGATACCTGTCACTTGTCCATACAGGCTTGTGGCAAGAAACAATAAATGTGCATTAGTGATGTGTCTTTTATTACCTTTCAATGAAGAGAAATCATTGTCTCTATTACTTCAAACATCAATTATATTGACTTTAGGAAAAATCAGACCCTAGCTCTGTCAGTTCTTCAATATATAATTAATGCTTAATATTACAAGCTGGCAGATTGCTGCACTCTAGCATTTAATTCCATGAAAAGTAATTTTAAAGGATAATACAAATACAAATTAATGACCCAAATTTATGACTCTCTAAAGATTAAGGGAATGACTTAGCATTTTCATAGTATGATATTAGTAACAGGAAAAAATATATTTTCTGAGGTCATAATCTTGTTTGTACCACTGAAATAATGTGTGGTTTGCCACATCTGTTCTCATTTACACACACACACACACACACACACACACACACACACACACACATTCACATACTCCTGACATAGCAGACTTTTATTTCATTAACAACTTGTTGCAGATACGGTGTACTTTGAAAACATAAACTGTAAAAAGGAACTTAATTTCAAACACGATGGCAATACAGGAGGTTACTGAAAGCCAGCCTGCTTCAGACACTATCATCTTTAAAGGTGACGTTAGGGAGGCAATGATGAGGGAACAGCATCTCTGGTGTCACTGTCAGAGGTCAGAGCAACTGAGTGCCCACCAGTGTTAGCAAGACCTAGGTTATGTACTTATGGTTTTGTAGGAACAAAATTCACTAAAATGTACAGGTTTCTTTATTGCCCTGTAGACCACAGAATTGGTACACAATGTCAGAAATAAACATACTGTATATACCTATTGAGGTTTTTGTATTTTCTTTTCTTAGCACCTGCATGTTATTTTACCATATTTTGTATAATAACTAAACACTATCCTTATAAAATAGCATAGTTTTGAGATGAAACTGAGACCTAAAACAATTGAAAAATATAACTTCAAAGGTAGATAAAGAAATCATAAGAAAGAAAAACTCTACACACAGATTAAAAATATAGGTTAATAAAAATCTTAAGGGAAATTTTAGATATCATAAGGTACCTAGCAGATAGGTATTATGAAGGGATGGAGGGAGTAACAATTCTCAATTGCTTTGGTTAACTTTTTTTCTTACTTTTTAATTTTTCATTAGTACACATTTGCCATACATAACGATTATGTTCATTGAAGGGAATATATAAATACATTTCTTAATTTATTTTTCCCCTTTCCTGCATCCCCTCTGTTATTCTGCTGGCATCTGATTTACGTATCTTGTAAGTCATTATTAAATTAATTATATATACAGATTAATAACTAGACTGATAGGCCAAAAACATATAAAACACGTAAGACAATTGTACTAAATCAAGTCACACTTTTAGATACACTGTCCATGTTGGATAATTATAATTTTTTTCTCTCTATTCCTGTTATCTGTCTTTTATTTCACTCTTTACTTATACATTGAGTTTTTATATAAGGTAAACTATGTGACATATAAGCTTGTGTGCCTGATTTACTTCACTTAACATTATGATCTCAAGGTGCATCATTTGCCCAACCCTAAATGACTCAAGTTTACTCTCCTCTATAGCACAGTAATACTCATTGTGTATAAATACCACATTTTCTTTATCCATTCATCTGTTGATGGACATATAGGTTGTTTTCAAGATTTAGCTGTAATGAATTATGCTTCTATAAACATGGGGATGCATATATCACTATGGTATAATGTCTTTAAATTTTTTGGGAAGACACCTAAAAGGGGAAGAGCAGGATCAAATGGAACTTCTATTTTTAGCTTTTGGAAGAAAGTGATGTAATGTGTCTACAGATAGGAAGGAAAAAAGATATGATTTTACATAGAAAATATCAATAGACTTTTCTTATCTTTTGTTATTATTTCATTTTACTTAGTACTGTATTCATCAAAAGTACAAAGTGTATTTCTTATTAAATATGAAGGGAAAACATGAAAGCATAAAGAAGGAAATAACTTAACACCTGGAGTAAAACCACTATTGACACTGAAATTCTCTACACTGCCATTATTTGTGAACAAATAATAAATGTATCATCTGTTCAATAATTACATCCAATGCATTTAAACATCTATTAATGTGACATAAAGATTAATGATGATTTAAAATTTTTGAGCCTATTTCACATATAAATTTCAATCTTATATGTACACAATCACATGCAAGTTGTTTCTTTCTTTCCTTAGAATTTCCTGTGGTAACATAAGGAGCCAGGTGGCATTTTCTTAATTTAAATAACATTTGGGCTGTACAAACACAAGTTTTATGACAGAATGCAAATCTGCAAACATGTCCTCACGTTTCACATGCTCACTTCCCCCAAATCTCCCAGAGAAGAGTGCTGTTAAATCCCAGGGCACTGTGACACCCTTGCGTGTGCCTGCTCAGCGTTTTTACCCCTTTCTTCTGGTGTCTCCTCTGGTCACACAGGGTAGTCACCCCTGTGCACCCCACGAGTGTGGCAAAGCCAACAGTCCTAAACACTCATCTGAAGCCAATTCTAGAGCCACTGGATCAAGTCTGCTTTGGGGTTCTGCCCCGCCCTTGCCTCGGATGAGTGGTTTGAGTAGCACAGTGAGGTGTTTAAGAGATCGTCCCATGGAACTGAGCAATCAGCTATACTTGGTGCTCATTAGCACAGTCACAGAATTTTATTGCAGTTCTCCTGCACTTTATGTTCCACTTAATCTTTTCTCTAACTCCTAGGGTCTCGGATTGAATTTCCTGATTAACCTCACACTCGGTTTTCTACTTAGGAAACATTTTATAGCAAAAAAGTATAAAAATGTTATCATGATCATAGAAATCATGAGTCTTCTAAGATTGGAAGCAGGTGGCTTAATAGTAAAAAAAATAAAAAAAGGACAGTTATAGGATCATCTTAGGTGCTTGCTCAGGGAAAATTATATGGGTTGGGAAGGCATGAAGTGGGGTTATGTACCAAACCAGTACCATGTATATGGTACCACACAGGTCAAGGTTACAGAGATCTCAGACCTAGGCATAGAGGCAAAATTGGCCCTTCTCATCAACATTTGCAATGATTCATTTGCAACATATGTACTTCTTGGTCCCACAACTTTAGATTGTTCTGGAATAGATCACTGTATTTCCAGGAAAGACTGCTTTCACCAGGGGATATCATAACATTCCAACTAAACTTGAGAGTTCCCCAGCTGATAGGCCAAAAGGCAAATGAAGGCAGTACTTTACTCAGTGCTGTGAGGGGCAGAGAATCCTCACCAATGCAAGGAGTTAGAGTTTCTAATACATAATAAGAGAGGAAGAAGCACAGTACAACTATAGGGAGATTCACTGGGCATCTCCTGGTACATCTGTGATAATGGGATAAGCCACTACAGCAGCTCCCAGCAACTTCCCTTTCCCCTCAAAAAATCTAAAGGTGTGAATCTCACAGCGGAAAGCAAAGAACTACCCAGCAGGCAAGTTCCAGGGTCACCAACACTGGTGGAACTGCTGTCAAAGAGCAAGAAAAGTCTAGAACTGATGGTGTGGGAAATCTTCAGCAATGATCAACTATAGCCTGGAGATTATTTTTAATAATAAAGATTATTACCTACTCCACTAACTCTCTTGCTTTAAATCTTTTTTTTTTTTTGGTACCGGGGATTGAACTCATGACCTCATGTTTGCCAGGCAGGTGCTTAAGCCCTGAGCTAAATCCCCAGCCCTCTTGCTTTAAGTCTAGAGACTGTGATAGATCACTGTATTGAAGGAGCTACTGAGATGGTAAACGAGGAGTGAGGAGCACATTTTGTTTTCTCAAAAAGTAAATGTCACAGATGAAAATTGGATATTTTACCTTATGTCTTTCTCCTCTGGTCATGAACTTTCCTGATAATGCCAAACAATCAGACCCAACTCAGCACCAAAACATACGTAACGCAGATGTTTGGGGGAGGGAGGTAACAACGTGGAGATGGATTGACGACCGATACTAAGGAAGAGCTGGTGACAGATGTTTCCTTTTCTCTCCTCCCCTCAATAGAGTCTCCAGAACCAGGCTGTTGCACTTGCAGACCAATTCTCTGCATTTGAGTAATCTATTGTACCAAACAGCAACCCGATCAGCAATGCATCATTTTACCACCCTTCCCTCTTGTATTGCTTTGTTCCCTTCATATTTAGCCCCCTGCTTCTTGGGGCTTCACTCCTTAATAAAGCAAAAACAAAATGCTGGGGATTTAGCTTAGTGGCATAAGCGCCTGCCTTGCAAGCATGAGGTCGTGAGTTTGATCCCTGGTATCGATAAAAAAAAGTAGAAATAAAGCAAAAACATATACACTCACTCTCCTTGCTCTACTCTAAAAGGAAACTAGGCTAAGAAAGATTACAATTAGAATATACGAAAGCCCTTCACAAACCAACACAAAACGACAGACACTGGAATAAAAATGTGAGCAAAAGATCTGAATACTTCAGAGGAAAGGGAACCTAAACAAGCAAAAAAAAAAAAAAGATGAAACAGTGCTCAACTATTAACAATCAAAAAATTAAGTTAAAATAAGTCAGGCAAAGTATCAAAATAACGTGCTTTAGTAGATGTGTGAATCAATGAAGACTCCCATATCAGCAGGAATGTAAAAAGATGTGACTTCTTTGTGAAAAACACATTATCTAATAAATTTAAACTGTGTATCTCCTGAGCACCAAATTTACTAATTATCTGGCCTAGAGAAACCATTGTATATGTGAGTAGATTGCAAAACAAGACATTTATGAGCTAATTTGCATCAGCCAAAACCTGGGAGGAACACAACTGTCCATGAGAAAAACAAAACAAGTTGCAGTATATTTTTGCAATGGAATATTATATAGCAATGAAAACAAATAGTTCAAACATACTCAAAACATGAATAAATCTCAAAAAGCTTAGCTGAATAAAAGAAACAGGCCAATATCATTTATTAAAGATCAATATCATATGTAGAATGTAATTTGTATCAAATCCAAAACAGAAAACTAAAATATATTATTTAGGACTGTATACTCAATGGTTAAAATATAAAGCTAAGTAATGCTGATTATTATAAAAAGGAAAGGAATAAGTTAGAGAAGGGTCTTATAAAGGTTTTAGGATCACTGGCTACTTCCCATTTCTCCTCCTGGGTAGTGATGCTGCTTTCCAGTATTTCATTACAGAGTGTATCTACATTTTATACGTTTCTATACTTGTGAGATTTTTGCATTAAGAAAGTTGAAATGTAATTTTTAATTTGCTTTCTATATGTTACAGCCACCATTTGAGTATTAGACCACCTTTAATGATGCTGTTAGCAAAAGCTATAGAAGTTTGAATGATAAATGATTGGGTAAGCATCGAGCCATCCTTTCCATAACACTAACAGTATTAAAATAATGTGAGTGAGTTTTGAAATTTTGACCAAAAAAATGACTGCCACAATAGTAAATATTTTGTTTGAAAAGTAAATCTTTTTTACCATCTAATAATTACATTGACAGTATTAACGTGACAGTATTAAAAATTTTTAAAGAATAAATGGAATAAGTTATTTGAGATTCTTATAAACTATGCACATAGCATTTTTAATTAAAATATTAACCAAAAGGTTTTTGATTGCTTCTAAATTCTAACTATACTCACTGCTACAATCATCCAATTCCATATTGCTTCCTAATTCGTCTCATCTGGCTTCACTGACATCACTCTAAACCTCTAATCACAGTCTGTCTACTCTGGGAAGTTTTCTCCTGCTGGCCTATTCACACTTTTGGAAGGAGAGAGGAAAAGGTGGGGGGATCATTTTCAGTCTGTAGAGACCTCTGGATACCTGTCAAAGAAAAAAAAGTTAAAGACAGTTCAGTGAGTCCATGCTCAAGACGAGCCCACCAATCAACAATGTATTAACTAAGAGGTCTTGGAATTGGATAGCCTGTAATTAAAAAACAAAACTCTCAGGAACACACATGAAGGATAAATGACTTTGCTAAGTGTGGGGCAGAGAGAGAAAATGAGAAAGAGCAAGAGGCAGGGAAAGACAGAGGAGGAGGGGCTGACAAATCTTAAAAAATGACAAATATCTGGAAGGGACCAGCCGTCTAAAAACAGTGAAAACTACTTCAAAGAAGTCTATTCTTTAAGAAATCAACAACTGAGCTAGGCAATTACACACCTTTAATTCCAGCACTCAGGAGGCTGAGGCAAGAGGGTCATTATGAGTTCAAGACCAGCCTGGGCTACAAAGTAAGCTCAAGACAAGCCTGAACTGTATAGCAAGACGCTGCCTCAAAAAGACAAAAAAAATTAAAAATTAAAAAAAATCAAAACATAGTATTGGTACCAGTTTTCTGGATTTTTCTGGTTTCTTTCCTTTCCAATGTGTTAATACACACTGGAAAGAAACCAGAAAAATCCAGAAAATATAATATAATATAATATAATATAATATAATATAATATAATCCCAAACTGTATTAGATTAATTTTAGAATTTTAGTATTCTGTATTTAGGTATCAACTATTAGAAATAATAATAGAAAACAAAATTTTAATATCATTAATTTAATGAAGTCTTTTTTGCTGTGCTAGAGATAGAATACTGGGTCTCACACATGGTAGGCAAGTGCTCTAGCACTGAGCTGTATCTCTCTCTGGCCAACAAAGTCCTTCAGTAACAAAACGGACATCAAGGGGCTGGGGATTTAGTTCAGTAACAGAAGCACCTGCTTGACAAGCAAGAGGTCTCAAGTTTGATGCCCAGTACCTCTCCCCCAAAAAAGAACATATGTTGCAACAAAATGGACGTCAAATTAAAAATTTTATATATAACAAATGACATACAATTTGGAATCAGAGGAACTCAGTATAATCCTCACTTTGACAATAGAAAATGATCTTAGATAAACCTCTTAAACATTTTGAATATCATTTGTAATAAAGGCTGTAAAGGGTTCCAGTGTGGTTACAGTATGTAAAAACTGATTGATCACTTACGGTAGTATTATGGAATATTAACCTTTATTGTGCTAATTTAGCTTCACATTTTGTTTTATATAATACGGATATTCAGCAGAAATCAGTTAACAACATGTTATCAAGCAAAATTCTCTATATGATACAGTGGCACCCCAAAGCTATGCAACACCTGACAGTTTTTACTCTCTGGAGCCCGTATCCTCAGCTTTAGGAAAGCAATTTCCTACAAATTACCCTCAAAGGGTGACATGAGGAGTAAAGAAGAGTTTTTTTCCCTGAAAAAAATTTAGGACCTTTTAACTCTTAGGAGTTGCTGTTACCATATGGAGCGTGAGTTTCATTGATTTTACATGCCCATGTTGCTTTCTTACAAGAGTGTGCCTCCAGCTTGGTAACATGCACTCTGTACCAACACAGGATGGGACAAATCCTGGTGAGTACTCCACCCTTTCCGGGTCTGTGACATGGAAGGAAAATGATGATATGACTGAGTAAATCTGTGAATGTAAGAGATGTTGTTCAACAAACTTCAGAAACCCTCTATAGGCTTCTTTTCAGAAAAATGTACCATCGCAGGGGCACGCCAATGGAAATGGCCCCTGAAGAGTACCCTGCTACCACCTACTCAGCAGTAGAGAAGAGATACCTATACCTGCTGATTAAAAAACCCACTAATTTTATTATTTGATTGTAATAGCACTGACAAGGAACGTAAGCAACCCGCCGTAAGCGGATAACCATAAAATCAGTCAGGCATGCCACTTTTTTGTCACAAGAGAGTTACAATTGCAGGGGTCAGAGGTGGGGAGAGGACAAGAGAGGGGGGAACTACGTACCTGGAAGGCATAGATTCTCAATGACCTAAAGAATGTTGAAGCCATGCTGACAGAACAGGTGACATCGGTGTGTACAAAAAAATCTCAAATTTGACACACTTTTAAGTGTGTGTATAGAAAAAGACTTACAAAAGCTAATAGGTGACATCTCGCTAATAACATATGACACATTATGTTACTGAACAATTAAGTTTGTAACGTATCACAGCATTCTGGTTTTCATTAAAATCATATTGGCAACCTGTGAATCACACAAGCACACCAGAGACTGTGAAAAGAATACATTTAGCAGGATTCATAATACACAGAAAGAGACATGCACATCTCATCTATTATGTAGTTCATCTTCCAAATCATCTATATGAGAAAATTCATATATATTTGCATATATTCTGCAAAGTATAGTACTTCTCCTAATGTAATGCGATCATTTTAAGGTGGTTTTTATGTGTTTCTATTCCTTGGATTAGGGCAGCAGCCGAAGAACAGTATGTAACACTGTTCTTTATTTAGTGAGAGATATTCCATATGCACCGTACATGTTAACAAAAATTAGAAATCACCCGTGTTTTCAGCAAGTCACAGCAAGTGACATAATAATAACTTCTACTTGTGAGAACGTAGGCCTGTTATGATTTTGAGGTGGGGGTGGGGTGGTCTCTTTCTCATTTGAAAAAGAAGAAATCAAGAACAAAGAAAAAATACAAGTCTGACCACACAAATATGAGCTCAGTCTTGTCTATTTCTGATACAGATCAAAACTATTAGACGGGCACGAGCATGATTAACTTGCAAACTAGGAAAAATAACACGAGACAGTTTTTCCTTGTGGAGACCCTTCCTGCTGCTGTGGCCCTTTGGGCAGCCGCAGTCCTTCCTCCCGGAATGGGGAGGGCTGGCTGAGACCACTGCGTCGCCCCTGCGACAGGGCTTTTCTCTGTGCCCCGTGCAGAGTTTGGAAGCTGCCGCTCAGGTTAGGAGAATCTGAATCTGAAACGACAAGGGAGGCACGGGGAAAGGCTGAGCTCGCCAGGGGAAACTAGGGGGCTTTTTGGCTTCTCGGTTCATCTCTGTATTTCCATACAACCAGACAGAGCGCCTTGCCATACCAGACTACCAGTAAAAAAAACTTTTGAATACATTGGTATTTACTTGAAAAATCCACATTTACTGATCATTTATAGTATGTTAAATCCAAACATGAAACGTTTTTGCTGTCCATGATCAGTCCCGTCATTGTAAATGTTAAAAATCTTTAGGCTAATAGTGGTAAAAATTTTGGGTTTGTTGTTGTTGTTTGCTTGTCTCTTTTGTTTTTCGTTTTTTCTGTCTTTTTTTCTCTTAAATAAAAATAAATAAAACAGAAACAATGCTAGGAATAAAAAAATGAGATACAAGAGGCACAATTTAAACAACTAATAGTTAAAATACTATTTGTGGTAGTGTGTTTCATTGATAGAATTCTCTTTTTAATCATTTTTAATTTTCAATTTAGAATATACAAATATATATGTTATGTTATATATAATATACAACATACAAAATATGCAAATATACAGTATGTTTAAAAATATAAAGCAAACATAAAACAGATTAAATAGAAAATTACGGAAACATATACAGGTACCTTGTCATTAATTTAGTGATTTGTCTTAATTATATATTAAAATTCAACCATATTTAAAATGTTACACAGACTCATGAACTACTTTTTGCAAACTTAATGACAAAATTGACACCTAAAAATATTTTTCTACTTGCTTTACCCTAAATTCTGGCTACATAAAGCACTGCAGAAGGTTTTACTATGGATTGCTGCTATAAAATTGCCATTGCTTCTAGTTTTGTTTTATTTTTTTGAATAGAATATACTTTCACAAATTTCCATACTGTGTCTTAATAGTAGGTAGGCACCTCCATAACTATGAGATAACTGAGGTAATGTTTGTAACTCTCCATGTGAGCCAGTGAATGTAAAGATATAGATAGATAGATAGATAGATAGATAGATATAGATAGATAGATGGATAGATAGATATAGATAGCTTTATATATATATCCTTACATATACATATCCATATATATATCCATATATATATATATCCATATATATAGTAGAGAGAGAGAGAGAGAGAGAGAGAGAGATTTTTAAACAGTAACTCAGTGAGGCCTGAAGCCTGAATCTATCTAGAAAGGACATAACCAATTTTACATCATGTTACAGATAAATAAGTATTGAAAAATAAACCAAAGAACCATAGTATATTCTATCTTTAACTTTTTGTAAACCATGTTATATGAATAACTTCAGTTTTACCAACAGGCTGATATAGCTCAATATTTTGAAAACATCAGTATTAATTCTGAGTTGGCAGAGGTAACCTAACCAACTACCAGTATGTTTGGTACTAAGAGATACGTTTTTAAATAAAATTATTGAGATGCCAAAAAAAATTTTCTAATGAAATGAATAAAAAAGAAACCGCCTAACTGCTCATAAAATGTTGTATTTTTTAAACAGAGTATTACACTGCAATTAAAATGAATGAACTACTGAAATGGGATTGGTTTTCATGGTGGCATTATATAGTTGCTATTGTCCAGGTAGTAGATACCAAGCAACTGAATACAAAAAATTTCACTGTTATTCTTAATGGCACAGTTCGATAGCAACAGACCTTTACCTTGTATTCATCAAGCCAAATAAGAACTTTTTGCAGAGTGAGTTTTCAGTGTGCTATCTAAAAGCTATCTATTCATACTTCTGGACAGATCAAGAAATTGAAAACCCCAAACTTATATAATGTTCATCATGCACTTGGAAACCACTATTAGAGCACTCTTTAAAGAAGTGCCTATTCATCAGTGCTTTGACAGCACAGAAGATGGCACTGTGTGGAAAAAGATAAGCATCAGTAATTGAATCAAGCAGTGATTCAAGAATAATTTAACGCCGAATGTGAAGAGGATTTGGAGATATCTTAAGTAATTTTCTTATATTTCCTTTCTTGTATATATGAGGTTATAAATGATAAAAATCTACATCTAAAAAATACTGAAAAGAGCTCTTTTAATAAGACTGTCAGTTTAATTGGCAGATTTTTTTTCTATCTTCATGAACACAAAAACACTGATTAGTCAAATCTGGTAGATCTATATACAAATACAGGCAAAGATCCCAAAAGCAAATTTGTGAAGGAAAAAAACGAAGATCTGAAATATACATGGAGTATGATTCCATTTATATAGAAATGATTTACATAAAATGATAACCTGCATTTTGTAACTATATATGTATGGATAACAAAATATTAAAAATGAACTGAAAGGAAACATACAAAGAAGTTAAGTTAGAAGTTAAGTTGGGGCAGAAAGAGGAAAGTGAATCAAAGCTCATAGACTAATATAACTGATTCATTTATAAAATCTTACTTGTAAAAATAGGAAATATATTCTTACATTTCTGATATTTTTCATGTGCTGAAATGACCTAAAATAAATATTGTATATACAAATTTTACTCTCTGGGCACTCTTTTATATCCCAGTTGGAAATTGTTCAATTTTTGTATTAGTCTTAAAAATTTTAAAAGTAAAACAACATTACAGAAGTACACACTCACACACATTTTTTTTAAAAAGTCAGACATAATAATTAAACATTAACTTAATTATGCATATTCCTATAATAGCGACCCAGTGATATACTGGCCAAATAAGCCTATGTTAATTGTGTGCTTTGACTCTCTCTTTGAAAAAAAAAAAAAACAAGGAAGAAAAAGTGCAATAAACTGGGACTTCATTGCCCTAATTCCAAGAAATTTATTGTCAGTTTTAAACATACAGCTATTTGTGAGAATCCACCATACAACCATCTTCTATCTTGATATGTGTAAGTTATAAACACATTTTTAATTTTTATGAATTTTATTTTTCAGATCAAATGTCTTATTCTTCTCTCTCTCAATAATCCCATTCTCCAAAATGGCCCCTCTGAGCAATGTAATTAATTAACTTAGCTCCTTCTGAAATGTTCCCTCCTCTTCCTTCTATACAGAGATGAATGAGATTTGTGCTTTAAAATTCAGCATGGAGACAAGGATTATATAAGATTCACTATTGATTGAGAGAAGAGGAATGCAGCAGGAAACAGCTCTGTTTTATCCTACGAACTGTACAGTTAACACTGGGTTATAAGAAAGAAAAATATTCAAGCTAATTTTGTTAAAAAGTTAATATAGGAAAGTAGAGGTTGTATAATTACTGGCAAGACTGTAGTAGTAGGCTTCAGTTCAACTTCTAGACTGAGTCCAAAAACAAGACCACAGAACCACCCATCATACCACCATCAGGAATTTTTTTTATTTCCAGTTCTGTAGATTTGGAAGATGCTCAAGCCCCAGCTTCATTTGTCTCTTGACATACACCATACTAGTGTCTGCTGTACAATTCTGTAGTATTGAAAACAAACAAAACTTCAGCACCGCTTGACTTGCTGACATCAACAACACAGCAAAAAACTGCTCCTGCTCCTGCCTTACTTTTTCCTTCCAGATCTTATTTGAGAGTCAGGAAGTGGTAGGGCCAAATGACATCCAGAAACCTAGCAAAATCAAAAGAAGACTCCAGAAACACTCCAGTCTTTTACAGGCTCAGGGTCACAGCAACAATCCAACCAATACAAATATTCAATTAATATTCTGAAGAAGTATATCCAATATCTAAATTTTGTTCTATGTTTTAATTAAAATTCTCAGACGTCCACTGTGAGATTTGTTTCCTTTTTACCCTGCCTCCTTTCAAGTTCTGGTCTCTGCCAATTTGCATGTAGATCTCACTGTGTTAGAGTTACCATCTGTTTAAATAACCCACATCTCAGAGATTTACACAGCCACACGTGTCTCAGCAAACCTTTCCCTTTAGAGATCTAGGTCAGTCTGCCTAGAATTTTAACAATACAGTTGGCTTCTCTATAGAAATAACTGTATTTAAAATTCTGGGGTATTCATTTTCTTTACTATATATTTTAATTATAACATGACAACATGACAGAAGAGGCACAGGTATTAAAGACAAGACCTTGGGAAGGTCACTTAAAAACTGATTAATAATTAGGTTACATAACTGGCAGACTTATTTTGAGGCTCAAAACACAATTATATAGGTTTCAACTATTGCATTTGTTTTTGTCCTTTAAGGCACAATAGTAATTGCTGAGTGCCTTCAAATATGTCTTCATATTAAACTTGTGATTTGCTAGAGCTAGTCATTATCACTATTAAATGGTAAATTATTACCTGATATTCATCTGTCAGAAAACTTATTTAAATACTTGCTCTTTTTCAAGATGGGCCCCTTACTGTATGTCTGAGGAATATTCTTATTTCATTTGTAAACCACAACCAGAAAGATAAGAACGCGTCATTTCGGGAGACATGTTGGTGCCCTGTGTGAAAACTGCTTCCTACTATTTTTGCTTACAAATGAGAGTTGTCAAATTGACTGCTCTGTTTCAGAACATTTTGACCTCAATGCTCTTCTGTATACTTATTCTATGACTCTCCTTTCTTCCAAATGACCATTCCCAATCCTCAAGGCCAGCGAAAGCTAGTCAGCGGTGGCTCTACCTTTCATTAAATTTACCCATTCCTGATTACAGTCAACAATGCAAATAGCATTTATGGCTAGCCTAACTAAACACCTGACCTATAGGCAGGCATAGAACATGTAAAGATAAACATCACATACTTCTTGCCCTTAAAACACTCGAAACCTATTGGGAAATGCATATGAAATGTACACACTACACAAACACATGTAAATACATACACTCCTCTACGTGCATTGAACACAGAAAAATACAGTATTCTGAGCTCCACACTTTAGGTATTAAAAATAAAGTCCTTCAGGACATCTTAAGGAAAAGCAATTAATTAGCAGTGGGAGTCAAGATTTAATTAACTATCCTTTGACACAAGTACAATCGTGGCATTCAACAATATTTATTCTATCATATGAAGGATAAAGCTCATTATTAGAGAAAATTTTACTCTTTTTCTCCCTGTGGCACATCTGCGTGTGGTTTATACACCCTTGAGCACGTAGCATCTGGCTTTATTGTAAGTGGATTTGATGGCTCAGGGCTGGAGCTGATTGGCAGAGAGAGCTAAGATCCACAAAAGTGGTCCTAGTGTTGCTATGGTGACAGAGCACATTCTTTCATGTGGCTCAGTCAGGGTTTCTCATAATGAGCTACCATTACTGGGAGGGGAACCTAGGTCCCTCCGAACTCCAATGTGGCCTCACTCCTAACCCCAGTAATGTTATTCCACCAGAATTATTAGGTCAATTTACACAGTAAGTTCAAGTATATCACTAAATTACGCCTCAAAGGACATTTAGTTTACGGACTAACTCATTTCAGGTAACTGACACAAGTTCAACTCAGAAGCTCTTGTATTGTGAAACTCTAAGAGGTGGCATTTATACCTACTGTGCTCTAGGGGGCGCCCTTCACCAGAACTCGTTCAAGAGTTGTTCCAGAGGTTGTACTGAGTTGGAGTTAATTCCTTGAAGGGATTCACAGCCTTTTCTAGGACCCATCGTACTTTCTTTCTGTAATCATTGAAACCAACTTTGTCTTTTCCTCTTATTTTTTTTCTTGGAAAGGAAAGTATTGAACTGAGCAGGCATAGTTTCTGTGCAAAAGGCAAAGACCCAGTTTAAAATACTGGTAAGCATCTTAGGCATGCCTGAAATTCAGATTTGTTGTAAGAAACTCAACTGCTCAATGAAAATTACCACATGAGACTATGAGCTCCTTGGAGTCCAGGATTTCTTTTCATCTACTAGGCCTTGAACCGCATGCACTACATGGTGTATTTCCTAAGTGCTTGCATACTTAATTTATTCAGCTATTCACCTAACAAGATCTCTGTTTATAACATTATATTATAAGGTGTGTATGTGTATCAGTGTTACTAAAATACATTTTATGTGTCTCATTATGTTAAAAGTTTTCATGAGTGGGCCTTCCCAAAATAATTTGAATTATTCCAGGTGTACTGTTCTTTTGAAAGCCATTTCTTTTAATGTCATGTTGACACCCATTGTTTCATAAATCTATAAAATGCAGCTGCTCTCTGGATTTCACTTAGTATCCATGTCTAGCAAAAGCCAGACACTCACAAATGTCAGGATATGTGCAACAACTAATATAATCAAGTATCTTCTTCAATGAGCACTGCGCAAAGCACTAGAATGATTCCTACAGGAGTGAGGTAGAAGGAAATATTCTGCCCTTAGGAGAATTATAATTTAGTTAATAGAAATAAAGCATACAGAAGAATGTCCTAAAATATTATTAGAGTCACTGAAACATAAAATAGCAGAATAAATTGATTCTTTAAATTTTAAAATAGCGATTTTACCACACATTAGCTTCTTTTTCCAAGTTATGCTGCATCCTAACATTATTAAATAATTATTATCCATACCTGAAAAAAGGTCAAGTATTAACATCTGGCTATACTTAAAAGTTTTCTAGATTCATAGTTTTTATATTTATATACTAACTTACTCTTCTACTGTTTTATGAATTCTCACCAGTAAGAAACAATTTACAACTATATGGTCCTCTAAGCATCAATGAAGTAGTGGTATTATAAAATCTATAAAGTGGTACACACAGTATAGAAGCCAAAATTGAAATTCACATAAAATTCTGTACCATAAACTCAAGACCAAAAAAAAATGTTGTTGAGTTTCATGATCAGCATTTTAAAAATCATAGGTTGCATTGTTTTCATATCTAGAAACTATACCTACTGTAAGGCAATGTTGACTATTTTTACTCTGACAGAGTTGCAGAAGTTTGTATGTTCCTTAACAAAACTGAAGTCATTGCAATCTCATTACAAGTTTCAGAGGGAGGTTAAGAGGAAAATAAAAATAAAAGGGCATGTAGTTTTTTGAAATTGCAACAAGCAATTGGGTGAGTTTAATATTACTTTTAATCCTAGAAAAATCAGTGGCAGAGAGTCTCCGTGATGGATTATGCTCCCAATGCTTTATGACACAGCATACGCCTGTGCAATTGTTTATTTCTGTGGATACTTTTCGGTAAACTGCTACAAGATCAAGCCAAAGGCTTACTGCAGCTTCTGCCAGACTCCAGGTTAAGTTGCTAAAAGCCTGTAGCTTCCAAAATCGCAGGCCACAATTCTAGGATTCAAAGATTTCCATTAGTCATGGAGCTTCATGCCTTCGTCTAGTTTCTCAAAATTTATCATCATGTGGTAAAATATTACAAAAAACTAGTTACATCACCAATAGTGCATTTTTGGTATGTGAACACATATCCAAAATGAGAATTTAATGAGGTTGAGGTTTTCATTTAAAATGACTAATTTCAAAATGAAAGATGATAGAAAACTAGAAGGTAAACTCCAAAACGGGGAAGCAAATCAGGGAGGGGTGAAAAAGGGATTGAAAACGATCAAAATAATACTATATGCATGTACCAATTCCCCAAAATGAACACCCATGATTCTGTATTACAAACATACACTAGTAAAAAATAAACAAATAATAAGTACCAAGGATAAATCATATGCTACAGCCCTTTCTAGAATGAGATACAAGAGTAAATAGAAGAAAGAATATTCCTGCAAAATAACATAAAATGACTAATTTCAGACTAGCAATATATTGCGTATGGCAAAGAAATAACATTATACATGCTTAATGTTAAGACAAAGTTGCTTAAGCCTCTAAAGTTTAAAAGAAGCTAAACATTTGTAATTGGGAAAAATCACAAATAAATGATTAACAGGAAGATGGCCAAGAACCATACTTTTAAAAAAGTTCCAGAAAGGATTCTACACTCTTGACATCACTGATGTTCGACTATGTTAACAACAGAAAAGTTACAACCATTACCTGACCCACTAAGGAAGGGATGGTATCGAGGTAACAGTTCCAAAACAGTCACAGCATTAGGAAAACACACCACCTGCAGGACGAGCTGTGGCCCAGGGTCTAAGAGTGATTGTATCAGAATGAATCACAAAAAGAAAACAAAAATAAAAGTTCCTGAAAGAAAGCACAGAGATGTAGAGGGTAGATATATAAGTCTTTAATCATTTACTTCATCGTATTTTCTGAAGACGCATACGTACAGCAGAGTGGAGGAAAAGTTTCAGTAAGTCAGGACACATCTTAGCCTAAATGAAAAGCATTAGCGGTCATAATCAAAGAGATACAACCCAAAGCAATTAGTATTAAACAGAATTCTTAATACTTGATACAAGAGAACAGTGCAATTATGTCTTTAAAGTTAATAAGATATATTACTTTGAACATGAGACTCTATGCTTCAAAACCATAATTAATATTTAAAAGCAGGATGAAGATCTTCTCAGATATATAAGATTGTAAGCTTATTGCTCCCAGACAATATGTGAAAGAATCACTAACTCACTAATGGAAGAACTAAAGAAAAATGAAAAACATGAATTCAAGAAGAAAACCACACATAAACATAATGATGAGTAAAGAAAACTAAAATAAGTAATTAGTACAAATAAGTACGAGTTGTAATTTTTAAAAATCACAGAAACAATTTAGAATTTAAATAGTATTTTCTAGCAACATGAGAAATATCAAAGAAAAGGGAAAAAAGAAATTAAAATTTCTTAAGATATTGGTCTTGTTCTGGGAAAATAACTACTAAATATCTTTCATAATTCAAAATGAGATACGTGTTTAAATGTTCATTGAAATTAAAAATTTCCCTTGAGAAGAACAGCAAGGAAGAGTATAATTGCCAATCTAAATAGATTCAGATTTGTTTTGTTTTCTGGTGAATTTAGTATTTTTTAAAAAATAAAATTAGTTGCCAAGATTTAAAAATAGGACTATTTACATAAAATCCAGATGGTTTGGCAAGCTGATTTTTGAAAATGAGAAAAGATTCAAATATGGAATTAAAAAGGGGACATTATTAAAAATAAGAAAATCTTTTTTAAAAAAGAAATTAGAGAAGCTTTATACATGAGAAGCTTTATACAATACCTTTGAAAATCTAACTATAAAAAATCTCTTTAGGGAAACTTATTGTCAAAATTGGCACAATACACATCAAAACACTAAAAAGTTCAAAAGCAATGGAAGAGACAGAAATATCTGACCACCTTCCCATGAAAGTGAACTGTTAAAATAATGTAAATAAATTTCTATACTCCTTCGAAGAGGACATAATTCCTAGATTACATAAAGTGTTCTACACTATAAGAAAATTTAAAAGATTATTGAAATCTCTTTAAAATGTTACAATAACTTATACACCAAAACAGAAAGGTCAACTAGAAGGCAAAATGTCGTTGTGTAAACATGTTTTAAACATTCTAAGTAAAAATAATGCAGATTGATTCCATAATGACTAAGTAGGTCATTTATTTCAGGAATGAAATTATTTCACTACTAAAAATTATCAATAAAATTTACTGCAATAGTTGATAAAAAGAAGAAAAAAATAGACAAGAGAACCTCAACTAATGAAATACAGCACCCACTTCCATCTGATTAAAACAAAACTCATAGAATCTAAGAATGTATTGAAAACCAGATAACATTCTTGACTCAGTAAAAGCCAAAAGAATTGCACGGCATGGTGACTATAGTTAATAATAAAGTTTTATATATTTCAAAAGTACTAGAAGAGCAGATTTTAAATGTTCTCAGCACAAAGAAATGATGTGCAATACGATAGATGCTAACTAGCCTAATTTAATCATTCCACAATGTGTATATGTATCATAACATGTTGTATCCCATAGATATACATAACTATTATCTGTGAATTAAAAATAAAGGAAAAATAAAGAAATCATGAGCCACTATCATATTTACTGGTGAAAACTAAAGATAGATGCTTCTATCTCTTCTGTTATGAAACTTTCTAGTACACATTTTAATGAAGTTGGTTTAAATCAAGAAAAAAGTGTGACAACTTCTAAAAGAAATGAAACAAATAAGGTAAAAACTAACAGTCAAGTGTATTCAGTCATTTTTTTTGTTTTGATGGCTTTGTCCAACAAATAGACAAAAATTAGGTTCACTTCACATGTAATGCTGGAAAGAATGTAAGGAAACAAGGGGTGCACTGTGGTGCAGTGGTAGAGTGCTTGCTTGTCTGTCACACAGGACACTGTGGATTTCATAAATACACATATTGGGATATATATATATATTATATATATAATATATATAATATATATATATCACAGTTATATATATATATATATATATATATCACAGTATTGGAAGTTACTAATTAGTATGAATAAAGAGACTGATGTGATGATGCACAAGATGAGAGGAATATTAGGGTGCTTTCGAAGAGGCTATACTTGGGTGAAGACTTGAATGAAGGGAAGAAAACAACAATATATCAAAGGGTAGAGTTTCCAGATAGAGAGAGAAAGGTGTGTTCAGTGTGTTGTAGAGAATCAAGGCACAGCCGGGGGGATGGAAATGAATGAGATGGTGTGTCTATGTCCCATGGATCTCATCAAGGAAGAACTTCGGATTTTATTCCAAGTCTATTGGATACTGTGCCACCAGGAAAATTAATAATTTGAGTTTGTATGTATGTATATATGTATATATAGTCTTCAAGACCCACACACTAATAAGATTTGCAGAGCAATGTGCACTTGTTAACAAGTTTATACTGAAAATACACATACAAATCTCAAATGTTCTATTTATTTATAAATGTGTATAAACACAATTTTCAAAAGCTAAAGGGATTGATTTCTTTGAGTGGAGAGAAGTGGTCCAAAGCGATTCTGATAACTCTATTCGTATGTTTTTAAGTTTATTTATGATGAGTATAAATATGTTGTTAAATTAAAAATCAGATAAAGAAACATAAAGGCATATCTTTAACCACCAAACTTTTGTGTAAATACAGGATATTATTATCCTTTTGTAGGGCAGGGGATACAGCTTTGCAGCGCAAGCACCTGCCTGGCAAGTGCAAGGTCATGAGTTCGATCCCCAGTACCAAAACAAAACAAACAAACAAACAACCACTCCTGTAGGCAAACTATCCAAATCTTAAAAGATATATTTCTATATAGGTGTGCCTTATTACCTATAAGGGTGATAATCACCTGTAAAGACTGCCTTTTTCCGGGCAATTCTATTTGCCTTTGTATTGAGTATGATGCATATTTATAAACATGTAATATATTTTTATTAAATGTGTAAGTTTATATATTTACATAGAACTATATCAAATGTGTTTGCAGTCGGGTCAATAGCATGAGATGGTAACAAATATGATAAAGATAAATGAAGATCTTAACTATAAAGGTAAGTGACTTTAGGTGAAGATATAATGGGTGCATAATTTATTTACCCAATAATGTGTTCAAGATGACAAGTTTCTAGACACAGAAAAGTGACTCATAGGCAGCTCTTTCCAAGTACTCCTGACTCTAGGAAACACAGAAATAGATACGGCACTCATGTGCCTTCCTGGAAAGGTAAGTCTTTGAAAGAATACAAATGATTAAGCTGAAACTGTGCCATTTAAGTCATGCCCAAGTGTATCAAAGTGGAGAAAAGAGATGTACATAGACTAATAATTGGGCATTGGTGGCTCTGGTGAATTAATTTTCCTATCACCAAGCTGTTTATAAGCACTATGTACAGACACAAGGAGTATAAAGAGAAGTGATGTCAAAACTTTTAAAGCCATGACTTTTAAAAACTGCTTTGTAAACTTTGTAGAAATACTGTTGAGCCTTCCTTACTCTTCTTCCTAACAAAGCTTTCATTCTATTAGAAGAGTTTCACCCCTTGAAACTGGCACTCAGACATTTAGTGATTCTGTTTGAATAATTTTATTTATATTTTCAAATAATTATCTTAATTACAAAAGTCCACTATGTAATATTAGCTAATTACTAATTTGAAATCATAGCCACAGAGCATGACAGAAATATGTTAAATCAAGTTTAACTTTTATGTTACTTTGAGTTGTAGTCTCATAAGATTATGGTTATCAAATATATTACACAAATATATAGGTTCAAATCTAGTTTCTTGCTGCTTAATAATATCAGAAATTTATTCAAAATCTTTGCAACATTGGATAGACAAAATCTACAGGATTATTATTGTGGCAACCAAATTATGTAATACATAAAAATGCTTAAAACCGTTATTGGCATCTTTGACTTTTTTCTTCCCGCTCAGTAAATACAGAAGGTAGGAAGGGAGAAAAAGAGGAAGAAAGCAACATTAGACTATAAGACTTAATAAAAATTTGACTAGTGAATTTTGGCAAAATTAAAGCAAAGCAAACCAGGAATCATACATTAGAACATAAATGTTCACCACGCTTCCCGTGAGAGGAAATTTTTGGCAAGGGGTTTGGCAAAGGGTCGGAAGATGGTATCCTTCAAAGCTATTTGAGTTTCATTAAATGAGTAGTAAAAAGTACCAATGAGTAGTAAAAGGATACCAATGTCAAGTGAGTGACAGTGTCCAATTGTCCTCCATCTTTGCTGAAGCCTTGAATACCCATGGCATGATTAAGAAAGAAAAAAAAAAAAGTAACAAATCAAAAACCTATGTCCTGAAAGAATACATAGGGACTTCACAAGACTGGGGAAAATAGTGATTAAAAGTCAAGCAAAGATTAAAAAGGATAAACTCTTGTAAAGTCTAAGACATAATCATATCAATTATAAGCACTTCTATACCTATGACTTGGCTTACACAGTAACAGTAAGAATACACACCAAGAAAGGCTTTAAACAAGAAATGCTGTCACTGATGTTCGACATCATTTCAGTAACCTCTGGAAGATACTCCTTTCTGCTCTTGGCTGCAATCTTGCACCCATGTAACTTCTTGCTGCTTGCTCCGCTCTGCTCTGGCCAGCCAGCAGAATCTCAGCTATCTGAACATGTGAAGGAGCAGAGGTACTCAACTGAAGAGTAAAAGTGCAGATCCTGCTCCATTATGCTTCAGCCACCACACATTGGTTAATATGCTTTGAAGGACACCATCTTCCAACCCCTTGCCAAAAATTTCCTCTCATGTCTTAAATTCTTAAAAAAATGGAAACTACTGGTATTTTTATCTTAATCATGAAGAAGCTGAAAACTCAGGAGAGAGTTTGTTAACCAGTTAAAGTTCTCATAGTGTAAAATGCATATACATCTTTTCCAAATTCAATGGTCTTAAATACTACTCAATACATATTCTGCTGGATTTTAATTCACTCCAGAAATATCAAGCACTTACTACATGCTAGGCTCTATGCCTAGCCCTCAGATATCTGAGTTGAGGATGGAGAAATTAAAACTGACTAATCCAAACTGAGATTTTTGACAGGTGGGTGAAGTGGAGAAGGCTGAGGAAGTGGGGATACTTTCAAAAAGCATGGAAGTTGTGGTGTATGGAATGTGAGAACAATGAGAAAGGACGGTGAAAGGAGAAGCCATTCACCAGAAAATAAATAGCAGATCCAAGGGCTGAGGAAAAAAAGGTTTTGACAGTGATCATCTCAAAGAGCTGGAAGGGGAGGAGGAGAAATGGGGGTCCCAAGATTGGGGTAAAGACATAACAGTCTCAGAGGTAGAGCTATTCTGTGGGGAAGTGAAAGTTACTTGGGATAAGGAAGACTAGAATTCAGAGGCCAGGGCAATGGTACAACTGGTACCATTAAGTAAGGAAGTGTGACCGATGTGCTCCCCTGTTCAATATCTGCAGGGGAGTAAAAGTGAAGTAAGAGGTGGACAAAACAGAGAAAGAGCAGTAGATGGGATAGTAAAGTATAACAAGAAAGATTTTTACTTGACTTTTTACCACAGAACCCACATATAAGAACTTCTATTGTTGTAACAGGATTGACACCCGAAATGTGGCCCAGGCATATTTATACTTTCTTTCTCAGCTAACTGTATTTTCCAGAAGACAATCTGACAGGATAACATTATGGAAGAGAAGAGAGAAAATATTGTGGAATGAAAAAGAACATGACAAAGGAATCCCTTTTAAGATTGAAGGAGGAAGTAAACAGCTGTTCTCTCTGGGCTTGATGACACAGGAGTAGAGGCAAGATACAGGCAAATATTGCAAGGTCGGATGCATGCATCCCTTACTCTCTCAGTCTAGGGAGGAGACGCAGGAAGACGTGAGGAGCCCTAAAGCACTGCAGTTTCTTATCGGTGACATACTTCTCCGTATGCTGGTTGAGCAAATGCTTCTCATGCCTATGACCATGAGTGACATACAGTAAAGATACAAAAAAGCCAAAGTGATTCAATAGGTGAGGTGAGTTAGAACCTGAGCTCACCATTATCTCTTAGTGTATGAAGGGAATTCCAAAGGTTCCCTTTTGCTCCCAGGGAGAAAGTGAAGGAAGCTAACAAGGATGGAGCTAAGACAAAATAAGCACAGTGTACAGACAAACGGCTCAGGCCAGGGGCACTGGTACACAGTGTGCAGGTCCTGGGCACAGACTTCAGCAGCTCCCAGTTCTGAAAAGCAAACCAAACCAGCCACTGTGCAGCAAGAACCAGGGATAAAGCAGAGACTGCAGATCAGTTAGTGTTACCCATTTGTTCTGCTAAGAATGCATACAACTAGGTGTCACTTGGAGAGGATGGGGAGAAGAAACACAGTAAAAAGACTGGATTCTCACTTGAAAAACACAAAGCTATCCAAAATAAGTTACTCAACCTATTCATCAGAAGATAATGTGATTCCATAAATCACCAGGTTTAAGGTTTGCTTTTCAATTCCCTCCAGTAAAACTGACCCCTCTATGTATTTCTGAAGATCAGCTCTCATACATAACATCGGAAACCCTGTCTTTTTCTTGGGAAATATGAATGCAATGTGCAAATTTACAGTGTGAATGCACAAAACTATAAAAGTATTTTCTCCCAAGTCATCGTTATCGGTAAATATTGAAATACTTTTAAAATGACATTTCCCAGATCTTAATTTCATTTTTTTTCCTTCTAGTCATGTAATCCTAGTCCTACATCATCAAACAAGTCTTCTCTCTTTGAGAATTATTTATTTTTGCTGCTCTTCAATATTTATAGGTTAAATCCTTTCTTAAACTGATGAGACTCAAGTTGTATGTATTTAGCTTCTTTAATCTTTTCAGTAAAGCTCCATGTTCCTTCAACCTTATTTTTTTCTGATCTACTTGACCTCTTTCTTAAAATTTTAATACCTTTCAAATACAGTAGCTAAAAAGGAATACTGGGTTAACGATGGCTCTTTAATATTAAGCAGAAATAAATTATCTTTAGCAGTCACATATCATACATTGGATTTCCCAGTTATCAATCATATGATAAATGCAAATGATACAACATCTACTATCATTTCTCTCCCTTCCTCTTTAATGTTTTGAGTTAAATTTGAGCTTAAATTCCCCCAAACATACAAAAGTTTAGAAGACCTTTCATTAATTTACCTTATTAGCTTCCTGCAAATATTAAAATTTTCTTGAATAAAGTAACAAGTTATATACGAAAACTGACTGGAGAAATTCTTAGGCTAGAAAGTCAAAATGCTTGCCAAAGTTAAAACTTCAGTATTCTCATTATTTCCACTGAAATCTACTACTTTTCCTCCAAAAACATGAACACTATTCCAAAAGGAAGCCATTAAATCTCTTTTCTGTCATAAAAATATGTCTACCCTTAACTGAATAATTTATATGTTCTCAAGTGGCTTTCAAAGGATTGACTGTTAAGATTAGGAAGAAATAGAAAATCAGTACCACAGTGATTGGCAGCAAACACATTAAAAAGGAGCTGCTGATTCCCAAAGGTTCTAATTCTACATGGATCTGAAGGTTCCTTAACACTGAAAAATAATAATAGTAATAATAATAGCAATAATGAGTGAAGGAGGGTCTGTCTCAAGCCTCTGCAAGGTACCTCCTTACAGTGAATCACTGTGGGCTAAATTATACCAATCTGCTTGTTGAGTGGAATTCTCAGTAGGCTTCTCTTGGAAACTGCTGATAACCTGAAATATAGAGAAGGCTATAATAAAGAAAACTCACTGCAACTAATCAGTTTCCTTTGCTACACAATCATAAATATATAGAGCTCTGTAACTTTTCAAGTCAATTAAAATTATGCCTACAATATGCCCATCAACAATCTCAATAGCATTTCCTAAACCAAAAGTATCAAGCATCATATAAATCATACTGGTGCTAACAACGTTAAAAGTATTATTCTGAAGCTATCATGTTTATGCTTATAATATGAGGTGTTCTAAAATCTTCTGTGTCCTTTGGGACCTAGATTCTTGATGTAAAAGAAGAAAAACATAAATTTGATATACAAGAGATGAAATACAAAATGCATAATCCCTAATTTGAATTATAAGTATTAGTGTTAATTTATGTATATGTTATAGAAAAACTTGTGAACAATGACAAATCTTGCCACAGCAAGCACCTCTAAGTCCAAATTACAGTACTGGAGTACTGAAGTATCTCCCACTTAAAGAAACCAAAACTTCTTGGAGAAATGGCTAATCCCAGGTTGATAGGAAATACAAAGACCATCTTAGACTAGGTAATCAACTAGATAGCTCAGAAGCTATCAGAGACTAAAGAAGGACATAGGAAGAAGATTCAAGAGCCTGCTTGAAGCTGTTACTAATCACATGCCAAATGAAGGGGATGCTGGGAGTGCATGAAGAATTGGAAGACCACCTAGACTTTGGGAAATGTCAGTATTTATTGACCAATTAAAAACATACTAGTAAAGAAGAAACAGGGTGAGAAGCAAAAGGAAAAGAAATCAGAGTGGGAAAAAAAAACCCATTGGAAATAGTTTTTTAAGCAGGGAGTGATCAAACATTGATGAGAACTATAATAAAGTGAAGATTAAAACACATCTTTTGCACTTTGGTACCCCTGGTTGGAGCTTTGGCATGTGGCTCAACAAAAATATTTGTTTTGTTTTGTTTTGTTTTGTTTTGTTTTGTTTATCAGTAGCAGGGATCGAACTCACGACCTCACGCTTGCAAGGCAGGCGTTTATGCTGCTGAGCTAAATCCCCAGCCCCACAACAAAAATATTTGATGAAATTATATAAACTAAATACTACAGGGCTAGACTTGTGATTTATAAGGCAGAACATCTCTGAAATAAGGGTGGTTCAAGCTGATACATGTATGCTGGTCAGGATGGGTAAGATTAAAGTATTTATAGAGAAATCTGGCCAACCATTTTAGTCTGCTGAGAAAGCCCAAGAAATAACAAGATAGTAAAATCAAGAATAAAAACAACACTAGTATCCTAACTCAAATGTAGATATTTCAATTGTGCCAGAAATTAGCAGATTTTGAGAACTCAAAGACCTTAAAAATCAGAATTGATACCTGAACATTGTGCAGCGCACAGGAAAACACATTGCTAAAATCATAGCCAACCTAAGGAGGTAATACACAAATACAAAGGGGAAAAGCATTGGATTTGAAGCGTAAAGTAAACGCAATTTGGGATAAATTCAGTAAGGTGAAATAACTTTGTGGCAAACAGTTGTGTTTCTCTGTGTATATTTGTGTGCGCCTTGAAAATACTTCCTTAGAAAAAATTCTATGCTATTTTTCAAACCCCGATTCTGTCTTATCTGGACTGCTAAATCAAAAAAGCTTGCTAATTTTTTTATTTCCTTCTTTCCAATTTACCATCACTTCAATTCATTCTGCCAGAAGATGTCTAAATTTTCCTCTATACAACTAATAATAGTCTTACCGACAAAACTCCAAGGACTCCCACCACCTACTGAAGAAATTTCACAGCTCTCCATAATAGAAGTCCTGTCTCAAAGTTTATGCTGATATTGCAGCTCAACTGGAAAAATTTCTTTTCTTGCCTTTACATCTGACGTTTCTTGCATCTGTCACAATCTTGTTGATTGTTAAAGCTAATCTTGTAATGAAACACTTCCTTCCTGTTCACCTATCTTGACAGGATATCTCTCTTTTGTAGATCCATTATCCATTCTGTCTCCCTTAAGAAATTTAAAAGACAAAGCTGCATCTCATATTTGCCAGAGCTTCTCTCTCTATTAAACTTCATATTCCTTAAAGAAGAGTAAAATTTTACCCCACAAGTTCACACTTTGTAATGAGCACTTGAAAGCCTTGAATCTCATACTTGCTGGATAAATTGTTACTAAACTGAAAAACAGTATTGTAAAATAAGGGAAGTTAGTGTTTAGAGTTTCCAGGAAGTGTACACAAAGAACTGACATCTATGAAAATGTTGAAATACCAATGCACCCTAGTTCCCCAAATCAAAATTAAATTTAACTTGTAAAATACAGTTTGCTAACCAGATGCCCAGATAAAGGTATCACCCAGGTGGGAAGCTATATGAGGTATAAAACCAAGCAACATTCATCTTTTAATCTCAAGGCAATGTAGGGCCTGGCAGATATAGGAAATCAATAAATGATATTTATTCAGTCAATTCATTAATTACTTCACTGAACTATTTAGTAGGCATATCGGTTTTCCAGGGAGGTGTTTCTTGCTTGAGTTACTGCAGAATTATGATAGTCAAGATCCTTGCCCTTCTGGAGTTTTTATTATCATAGCAGTGGTCAAGTAAAAAAGTACACAAGATAGGTGCAAGTAATTGTTATTATTATAGATAACAAAACTGGAAGGTGGTGATAAAGAGTGACTGGGGGAAAGGAGGGTAATATACAGTGAATTGTCAGAGAATCCTCATCCTTGTGCTGAGAGATGAAAGGCAAGGAATCTAGTGACACAATCCCTGGCTAAAAGCTGTCTGAGGAGAGGGAACAGTAAGTGCAACACAAATAAGCATGGAAGTTTCCAGGGACACAAGAACAGTGTCCCTGGGAGGTCAGGAACCAGAGGAAGCAACCTAAGAGGTGAGAGGAGTGAAGGGCAGGCAGAGTAGAGAGCTAACTTGCTAGGTTTTGAGAGTCACCATTAGGAGCCACAATTAAAATTTATTCTGAGTGCAATGAAAACTAGGGAAATAGTTTATGGCTCTTGAGCACAACAATTTGGACTGGTTCACATTTTTAAAAACTCACTCTGTATAAAGAATGGATTGTAGTAGGATAACCAATAAAAAAGTATTTTAGCAGCCTGTTTGAAATGTGGGATGTGAGCTGGAATTAGGCTAGATATGAGAATAGAAATAAACGATGCTGGAGCTTCAGAGAAGAAAACTACTAGGGAGCAAGACGGCAGGAAAGAAACGGCGTCTCAACCAAGTGTGACAATAAAGTGGAGAGGTAAATAACCATATTTCCCAAAGAGCTCAAGTTACTGATAAGTCAGTGATGAGTTTCTCAGGGCTCTGACCCAACTCATATATTTCCTTCATTTTCCCTATTCTATGATTTTCATCTGAAAGCCAGTTTACAATGATAAGTATGATGTATGTAACATGATAAAAATTTCAGTGCCATGTTGAGATGATCAGCTGTATTTATGAAGACTATTTCACAAAACAGACATGGAAAACATCTGCTGGAACCAAGATCTACCACTGAAGCTGCAGGGTTTTGAAAGGTGATGACATGAACTATGGTCTCTTTTCACTAAAGTTTTACTACTACTTCTTTCTCTCTTGCACTTATCTGCCCTCCGGCTTCATATGATTCACTTTTTTGTAGAAACAGCTCAGCTCCGGTGTTAAATTATTGTTTTCTGTTCTTGACTCATACTAATGGATACTTCTACAGTAAGAAGGCAACAATATGAATCAATCAAACCGAAGTATTTTCCTGAGTGATAAATACGTTCACCTTTAATAAATAGTGAGTCAGAAGGAAGAAAACAGTAATAATTGCAAAACATTTATCTTGAAGGGCTTCTTCATTTTTCTTCCAAAGGACATAGCACATAACCTAGGAGGAAAATTGCTCAAAATTCTAGCTAACTTTTAAGTCTAAATATATACAAATTTCACTAATAATGGCAACTGCCCTATTGCATGACCCATTTCATTGTTATTGATGGAATACAAAAAGTCACTTGAAAGCAAGCTAAGTGGGTCATTATTTACTTTTTAGTTTATCCTCATGCATCTGACCATGATGACCATAAACTCTGTTTCAGTTTTACTAAATATGGAGGTTATTTTATTAAGCCTTTGACCTTTCTTTTCTCACAGGTTTTAGTTGAGAAAACTTGCCATTGTTTAATTCATTACACCTCTCATTGAGATGTAAATCTTCTACAGCTCAAGTAAATCTTTTTTAAGGACCTGGGAGCTATCTTTTTTGAAATGAAATCATCAAGAAAGATCCTGGCTTTGCAAGAGGATAGCAGCCTAACTTCTAGACTCATCACTTAGCCCAGACAGATGGCCTAACTGCCTTGATCAACCCTCCAGTAATTTCCAGTACTTTCCCACTGGTTCTCCAGGGCTCAAACTCTCCTGGTCTTTTTAGTGGAATCGAATTTCTTTCCCTTACTGAAATATTCTTAAATCAAATCTTGCCTACTTACGTGGACTGCTGCAATTTTTCTTGTACATATCAAAGTTGAAGAAGGAGGACCTAAACATGGTCTTCATTACTTATGAAAATGTGTTGGTGTAATAAAGGGCTCAAAATCCGTGAAAGAAATTACTCTTAGCATGAATGGAAATGAATGAATGGAAATGAACAAATGGCTTTGCAGATCTAAGACCCTTAAACTGTTAAACTCTCTGAGATAACAACTTCTTAATGTGCCAGGCTATCAGCCTTGAAAAACAGGGGAGACCTACTTTGCCTATAGACAAAGGCAAAGTTATAGAGAGAAAAAATAATTTTAAGAAGACCAGTCTCACTCAGATTGGTACATATTCTGCTCACAAAGAGCCTAAGCTCATTCATAAGAGGGACTGTGGGAACACTAAGGCCTTATCCTAGAAGAACAAGAGGCAAGTCCTCCTTGTAATCAACACACAAGTTGGAAGAGAATTCAACAGAAGCAGGAATGCAGGTCACTCTCAACAACGTTTGTATGACAACTGTGCCATTAAATAAAAAATGACTCTTAACTTTGGAGGTACAAAGCAGACTTTAACATGGTGATCTAAAAGGAAATTGATAGAGACAGAAGAAGATATAACAGGAAAGATGAAGATGAAGTCAATTCTTGCTATAATTGTAACAACATGAGGCTACCTTCAAAATCCTAAGGATCTGGACAGGAAACACTCAGAAGATTATACTTATGATACTGTGGCAACTGGAGTTATGGTCTGACCCATTCAAAATCCATGTTGAATTTTAATGCCCATTATAGATATTAAGTTGTGGAACCAAGTGGGACCTTTAAAAAGCAATCAGGACTTTGTTTTTATAAACAGATTAGTCCATTGATGTGTTCAATATCTGCACTAATGGTCTATTTTGAGTGGATCTGCCTCCAAAGCTAGTTTGACAGGTTGTTCCTCCTCCCTGTTTCTCACCATGTGAGGCCCTGTGCCACCTCAGGATTCTGCCAGCAAGAAGGCCATCAAAAGATTCAATCTCTTGTGTTTGCACAAGAGCCATAAGCCAAAACATTGTGTATTGGGTCACTAGCAATGAAAGTTGAAAGGACTTCTGTCTAGAACTTATAAAGAATTTTTAAAAAATCAGACCCTCGAAATTCAAAGACCCAATCCAAAAATGGGCATCTGAAATGAATACACAGTTCTCAGATGAAGAAATACAAATGGCAAATAAATACATGAAAAAATGTTCATCATCATTAGTCATGAGAGAAATGCAAATTAAAACCACACTGAGATTCCATCTCACTCCAGAAAGAATGGCCAAGATAG
>PVJX010001009.1:158016-188137 GCA_004027295.1 Dolichotis patagonum | reverse complement strand
TTGAATGTCTACTTTACATGCTTTAACTTTGTAATTTGAACAACTATTTCCAAGAAGTCAGTATGTAATTAGTCAAGTAATAATTTCTTAGGTTTTATTGTTGTACTTTTCCTTTTTTCCTTGGAATACTGTATGGTTGCTACCCTTTATTCTGTTTTGTTTTGTTTTTTCCTCTTTAAATAAAATTATAAAAAAAAAACAGTCTCATTGTTTGAATGTCTACTTTACATGTTTTAACTTTGTAAATTGAACAACTATTTCCAAGAATTCAGTATGTAATTTGTCAAGCAATAATTTCTTAGGTTTTTTTGTTGTTGTTCTTTTCCTTTTTTCCTTGGAATACTGTATTGTTGCTACCCTTTATTCTGTTTTGTTTTGTTTTTCTCTCTTTAAATAAAACTATTTTTAAAAAAAGAAATTAATGGAGAAACAAGATGCTTCCATGACAAAGAGGAACTGGAAGAATTTGTGACCACCAATCCAACCCTACAAAAAATACTGAAGGACATTTTAGAAAGAGAGAAAAAGAATATGAGCATTTCAGGAACAGTGGCAGAGAGGCCTCAGCAAACGGGGCAGACAGTGGAGTAGAAGAGAAAAACAGACTACCAATGGCAGAAAAACAGAATAGCAGAAATAAGGCAGAGAAGATTGGCTGTAATCTCTAGTACAGATGGCCTTGAAATATTAACAGGGAGAAACACAGGCAGAGTAGATCAGGAGATAGGGTCCATTGAGATGCTCTACATAGGGAGGCAGTGGGACCCAAAACAAGCAGTGCATCCCATGGGAGTGAAAGGGGAGGAATTGTCTAAAAAAGGAAGGCAGAGGATATTGTTAATAGAGTAACAAGATTTAAAATTTACATTATTCTCATCACTCTGCTTGGATGGATTACGTGCTGTTCCAGTTTGTCTACTTACGCTAGACTTGAGGACAGGGTCAGCTATCCCAAAAATAAAAGGACATATTATGGTAATCATCCCTAATTTCCTATCAACTTAATCTGAAGCCCTTTATAACTTATACTGTCTTGGGGCTGGGGATTTAGCTCAGCGGCATAAGCGTCTGCCTTGCAAGCAGGCAGTCGTGAGTTCGATCCCTGGTACCGATTAAAAAAAAAACAAAAAACTTACACTGTCTTATTATGACTGATCTTATTTGAATTTGGATTCTTAGATTGCTACTTTGTATTGACTGATTTTATTTAAATCTGTTATGATTGATAGCATCAAGTCTGAGTATAGGCAACTACAGTGAATTTGACAAGATTCACTAAGATACGCACTCTGGTTTGATTATTACTTGCTTTTGAAGTCTTATAATGTCTCCAATGCTTTTTTTTTTATTAATGTTGTTATAAACTGCTGAGACATCATGGTAACCATTGTAGATCACCTTGTATTGTGGTTATATATGACTTTTTTGTTTCATGCTTTTCTAGGAATTGTTTTATCTTGCTTGGTTTTGTTTTTACCTCTAATCAGAAAGGACAGATATACAAGTAGAGACTCATGCATGTGTAGAGCTTATAAACAGTTTACGAGAACCAACTATATAACACATGTTGAAATGAAAACTACTTTGAAGAAAAACAGACACTACAGTACCTAGTGCTGATTCCATAACGTCATGATGTGTAATCCAGCAAAATTATCATTCTTTGTTCACAGTGATTTTAGCTTGTTTTGTTTTGTTTAAGTTCAACACACATGAAGGTATGGACAGCTGTTTTGAAGAGAATGAGAAACACTATGACAGCCATTCTCGGCTTCCCTAATGTCTGGTCTTGAAGACCTGAAACGCCCTCCTCATCCTGCTCAGATCAATTCCATACTATGTTGTTTCATGTGAATTCCCTATATGTGACAATATGGACAACTATTAGGAAGAAAACAAGAGTCAATACGATAGAGAGTGAATATCTCCGATTGTCTAGTTTTGGAATTTATGTCCCTTACATTGCTTTCTTTTGATCCACTTTGTTCTGTTTTGTTGTGTTTAATTTTATCCTTTTGATATAATTGAATGTATATTTGAGTGGGTAAGATGGATGACCATATTGCTGTTTTTTTGTTAGATCGCAGAACAGAACTGTTAACAGACTCACTGTTTGAATGTCTACTTTACATGTTTTAACTTTATAATTTGAACAACTATTTCCAAGAAGTCAGTATGTAATTTGTCAAGTAATAATCTCTTAGGGTTTTTTTGTTGTTGTTCTTTTCCTTTTTTCCTTGGAATTCTGTATTGTTGCTACCCTTTATTCTGTTTTGTTTTGTTTTGTTTTGTTTTTTTCTTTCTTCTCTTTAAATAAAAAAAAAAAATTAAGATGGCACACACCTGTAATCCCATTTGGGAGGCTAAAGCAGGAGAATTGCTGAAAGTTCAAGACCAGTCCAGGCTACATAGTGAGTTCAAGACCAGCCTAAACTACATAGTGAGATCCTATCTCAAAAATAAATAAATAAAACAAAATTAAATTAAATAAATAAAAAGGGTTGGGGATATACTCAGTGTGAAGACCAAGTTCAATTCCCAGTACCACAATAAATATATTTTTAAAAATTTTAAAAATAAGATGACACACTTTATGTGATGTCATTTTTAAACACTTTTTAAATAACAATTCTTTTAAATACTGGGCCTATGTCCCCTACAGGAGAAAGGTAAACTGAATATGAATGAGGAAAGTATAGGATTGCTATCTGTAATTCTGAAACACCAAGCAGAACACTAAGTTCTTTCCAAACACCTCCCTTTCTTTGACCTTATCCAATAATTCGCACCATAATGATCTTATTTACTGCCAAGGAAGGCTATGCCTGTTTCAATATCAGTAAATTTTTAAAGCAGTTAAACACAGGGCACTGAGTATACACTGTTCAGTGAATCAGATCAGAGTTGAGCCCTCACCCAACTCTATTACTTTTCAAAAGATATCAGTCTTAAATGCAGTATCTGAAAATGGAGAGGAAGGAATGGGGTATCAAACATGTACCAGAAGAGAGTATGCTGAATTTAGAGTTTCAAAACAATTTTAGACACTAACAAAAAAAATGTACCCACTTCCTGTATCATTCTTTAAAGTACTGCCAACCCAGTTGTTTCAGTTAATCAAAGGTTGTTAGATAGTATTTGCTTTGCTGTGGTTTCAAGGTATTTGCCATTTTATGCAGGCGAATTTCTAAATTCTGTTTCCCTTTCCCCCTCTTTCCATCAATATTAGCCTCTCTTCAAAATAATAACAAAAATCTCTAAACCAGACAACTGATAAAGATTTTTTAAAAACCAGATTCAGAGCCAGGTGTGGTGATACATGCCTGTAATCCCAGCACTGGGGAGGCAGAGGCAAAAGGATCACCATGAGTTTGAAGCCAGTCTGGGCTCCCCTGTGAGTTCAAGGCTAGTCTAAACTATATATAATTAAACTCTATTTCAAAAAATAAAAATAACAACAACAACAACAAAAAACACTTTCAAGAAAATTCTCTTTAGAAATCTGTTATTCATTATGAAATAGGAGATTAGGGTATGGCCAAACTGGCTGGGGAAATGACCTGTTAATTCTAAGGGATTAGAGTACATGCATAGAACAGTTCCCAAAGCCCTGCACATGGACTTCTCCCAGAACTGGAGCAAGTTTTCCATAGGATGGCCTAGACCTGACATCAGCCTGAGGTGTGGATCCCAGCATTGCCTCTCAGGACCTGGATGCACAAGTTCTTGCCGATTTCCTCCAGATTTGGACAGCATAAAAGGACACAGATGCCAAAAAGAGCTTGCAATAATGGCTTTCCTATGATAGCTCACCCTGCTTCCTCCAGGGTGTATTTTTGCTTCTTTATTTCTCTTTTACTTGGCCAAGCTTGCTCTGCAGAGCTGATTTCTCCTTCATTCTTCACTTTTACTTTCGCAAACTGTGTCATTAAATTTTTTGTCCCAGACAAAAAAAACCTGGAATCTAACTCCAGAAAGAGGCAAGTAACCCAAGACCCTGTAATGTTCAATTGGTGAACCACTTTTAGAAGGAGCTACCCAATAACAGTTAACCTTCAGACAGAATTTGACAGCACAAATAGAAAACAGGACTTAAGCTATTTAAACCAGGTTTTACCATCTATGATCTGGACTTCTTCAGATCAATAAAGGCTCCATCCATCACTTTTGACACTGCTGTCAGAGAAAGAACAATTTAATGAAAAGGTTTCAAGTCCTATTTTTTTGTTTTTGGTTTGTTTCGCTTTGTTCTCAGGCACTAGGGCTGGAACCCAAGGGCTCAAACATGCTAGGCAAGCACTCCACCACTGAGTTACATGTCTAAGGCCTTTTTATTTTTTAATTTTTAGATAGGATATCACTAAATTGCCCAGGCTGGCCTGGAACTTCTGATCTTGCCGCCTTAGCCTCCTGACTAGCTGACAGTACAGGTGTGGGCTATCACACCCAGCTAGTCAGGCAAGGTGTATGTAAGTAAGTGGGATGCAGGGTGCCTTCTCCTATCTTCAAGCAACTTCCTTACATCCAGAAACATTTCTGGGCACCCTAAAGCCTGTTCCTAAGCTTCCTGTTCCTAAGTCCTAGGCTTGGGCCAGAACTTGGACACAGTTGGCCACTGCTGGCACATTGAACATTACCACACATTCACAAGGGCTGTCACTGAGGGTTGCTTTGTCTAACTCCACCTCAGTGTGTTCCGTTTTGCTCTTTGTGGTTCAGCATTTTTTTCCCAGTGAACAGGTTAAAAGAGCTGTAACTTTGTTATCCATTTCCCCTCTTTCTCTAATAATAGTTCATACTTTCTTTTTACATACTTTTCAATTCCAAAAGTAATGATCTCTATTTCCCTATTACCAATTATGGAACAAGGTGACTATATTTCATTTCCTGCTTTAGTTTTTTTCTCTCTGACCCTTCAAAGTCTATCATTTCTATACTACTAACAATCAAACAGATAGCTTCTATCTGTGAATTATTCTCTAGTATCACATAATTACTTGAAAATATAAGTGAAGTGAGTTCAATTTTAAAGCATCTTCCTATCTGATAAAGACCAGAAAAGGAGGACAGAAGGTGTTCTCCATCAACAAATCAAACTGTAACCTGCGAATTTGTTACAGACCAGCAGTTTTTCCTTAGTTACACCTTTCATTAAAGCAATTTAAGGTTGGGTGCCCTGGCACATGCCTACAGTCTCAGCTACTCAGGAAGCTAAATCAGGAAGATCCCTTGAGTCCAGGAGTTCAAAGCCAGCCTGAGTAATATGGCAAGATGCTGTCTAAAAAGTAAATAAATAAAAGTTAAATCATTCATAATAAGAATTAAAATTATGATAAAGGAACACAAAGCTATGTGTATCTCTAAACCAGGTGTGGTGGCGGACACTTGTAATCCCAGCACTGGAAAGGTCGAGGCAGGAGGATTGTTGTGAGTCTGAGGTCAGCCTGGGCTACATAGCAAAACTCCAGCTCAAAAAACAAAATTATTATTATTTTTTTTTTTTGGTGCCAGGGATCAAACTCATGGCTTTGCGCTTGCCAGGCAGGTGCTTATGCTCTTGAGCTAAATCCCCAGCCCCACCAAAACAAAATTTTTTAAAAGCTATATAGTTTTAAATAAAAGATTGCATTTTCTCCATTCAACACTCAAATATATATTGATCTATGTAAGACAGATGATTCTTTCATTGTTTTGATGGAATACAAGCCTGGATGGTGGCACATGCCTATAATCCCAGCACTCAGGAGGCTGAAGCAGGTGAATCACCATGAGTTTGAAGCCAACTTGGGATACATAGTGAGTTCAAGGCCACTACATAGTGAGACCCTGTCTCAAAATAAAAACAAACAAAAAATTACTGTGTAATACAAGGAGAATCCCAACAGAACATTTAAAAAGTTACTATTTTCTGGACAGAAAGAATTTTTATGTTTATCATCACAAGATATTTGTCTCAGAAATGACAGACTAGTATTTGTGTATTACTAACCACCTACACAAAGCTTAACACTGCAAATACGTGATAAAAACATGATGAAAGCCTCAAACTTTTATAATACTGAATTAATTAAAATGTTTCAGGCTGAGAACCAGGCATGGCGGCGCATGCCTATAATCCCAGCACTGAGGAGGCTGAGGCAAAAGAACTGTCATGCATTCGAGGCCAACCTATGCAACATAGTGAGTTCAAAACCAGTCTGAACTATGTAACAAGACTCTGTCTAAAAAAACAAAACAGTTTCAGATAAAATAAGATTGTTTGGCTGAGGATTTAGTTCAGCAGCTTAAGCACCAGCCTGGCAAGCGCAAAGTTATGAGATCGACCCTAGTACCAAAAAAAAGAGATTATCTCAATATCTGTTGCTCATGTAACATTCAAAATTTAAATTCAATTGACAATATTCTATAAATGAATTCAAACTTGCTATAAAATCATTTTGTTTTGTTCTGGGTTTGTTTTTTGTTTTTTGTTTTTTTTGTTTTGTTTTGTTTTGTTTTGTTTTGTTTTTTGTCTTTGAGACAGGGTCCCACTATGCAGTTTAGGCTGGCCTTGACTGGTCAGTTTAGGCTGACCCAGACTGGTCTCGAACTCACAAAAATCCTCCTGCCTCAGCCTCCCGAATGCTGGGATTACAGGCATGAGCCACCACGTCCAGCTTTAGAATTTTTTTTTTTTTTTTTTTTGGAGCAGGGATTGAACTCACAACCTTGTGCTTACTAGGCAAGTGCTTATGCTGCTGAACTAAATCCCCAGCCCTAGAATTATATTTGATCTGTCCTCAGATTTTCATAATTTAGGATTATAAAACTGGATGAGGGATGATCCAATCAAATTTATCCATTCCCTGGAGTTGACAGGAAAAAATGGTCAAGCATTTATGGGCAACTCTAAGAGTGGAAAATACTTCCAGTATAACGTATTGCCTGCTCGCTCATCAACTTAGTTTTCCAAAACTCTTGGACTCTCTTATTGGATACAAAATGGCATGACAGGAAAAAAGGAAGAGAAAGACATAGAGGGAAAGAGGGTAGGAGAGGGGGAAAGGAAGGAAAAAATGGAAACAAAGCTTTTGTAAATGGTGTGGGGTTGAAGGGTTGGGGAATGGGAAAAAAGAATCAAGTTATATCATGTACAAATTCTCTACGATGAATGTGACCATTGTGTATATCTAAAATGTACCAATAAAATGTAACTGAAAGGGTTGGGGATTTAGTTCAGTGGCCTAAGCACCTACCCGGCAAGCACGAGATTGTGAGTTCGATCCCCAGCACCAAAAAAAAAAAACAAGTAACTTAAGAAAAAAAATGCACCACAGATGCCAAGCCAAAGCATGTTACTGATTTACACTGAGGCAACAATAAATAAGCTCATTCAACTGAATTCTACCTTTTAAAATTTTTATTTGTAATCAATAAATCAACTTCAGATTTAAGGCTGGGACAAGTCTACTAGAAATTCTTTCCTGAAATCACTAAATCTCGTCGTATCTGTTTGTTGTTGTTGTTGTTGTTGTTGTTGTTTCCTTTGTTTTTGAGACACGGTCTCACTATTAGTTGTACCTGTTTAGGAAAGAAAGTTCTGCAAAACAAAGTCATGACTTCCTCTTCTGTTACCTGTTCTTTAGCGGTTCTACTTAGAAAAAAATAAAAAAATTTATCACCTGTGGAGTAGTTATTTGCTAGGCTTAGTACTAGAAGCTTTAAGTGGCTGGTCTCACTCAATTTTGACAGTTTCTGAAATAGACGCTGTTACGTTCATCTACAGATGAAGAAACTAAAGCACAGAAGTTTTTATACTCAAATACTTAAGTGCGTAAAAATGCCTCAAAGCATTTAAAACCCTGTGTGACGTTGAGTAATGCGCTCAACAGCTCTGGGCTTAGTGTCCTCAGCACCAAAAGGTCTCAGCGCCGAAGAGGGCAGCTCGTGAGCTGGTGACCGCGGGAGCGACAGCCAGAGACCCGGCGGGACCTGTGGGGACCCAGAGGGGGCGCGGCAGAGTGGAGACAGCGCGCCTCACCCCCGGCAGGCGCGACAGCGCAAACGCCCTGCAAGGAAGGAACAAAGCCCGGCCCCGCGGGTCACCGTGACCCGAAGACAGGGCGGCCATGCGACCAGCTCACTGCCTGGTTTCCTAGGCAGCTGGACCGAGAACTTGGCTCACCTCCGGCCGGAGTCACAGGCAGGCACCTCCCCTTCGCTTTGCACCTCAGCCGCCATCTTCGTCAGCAACTCCTTTCCCCGCCTCAAGATCCGCCCGCGCCTTCGGATTGGTTAAAGTGTCCTCCGTCTCCCTTGCGATTGGATGACTCACCCACCCCCTCCTCAATGTGAACAGGTTCACGATATTATTGGTCTATTCAAATACCCAACTGTCACTGGTGGCCCCTCCCCACCCCCAGCAGAGAAGAAAAGGCGGGTGAGTCCCAGTCCACTCTTCTGATTCCACCGATTTTCAGGTTGCGGTCAAAAATACTCAGCCTATGCTCATATTTTTTCCAGAAAAATATTCAGGAAAAATATTGTATCTGTATAGAACATGTGATTTTTTTTATCTTGTAGTTAGTCCCTAAAAGATGTAACTACTTGCATAACATTAAATAAGTAATCCTAAAATGATTTAAACTATAGAAGAGGAAGTGAATAGATAACAAATACTATGGCGTTCTATAGACGGGCCTGGAGCACCTGTGGCTTTTGATATCCATGGGGGTCCTGGAGTCACTCCCAAAGACAGGGAGGAACATCTATGTTCAATGGGGTTCAAAGCTACCTTTCTTCTACTGGCCGTGCTGCCCCACAGGCCACCCTGTGTCCTTCCACCCACTCTCTTCCAGCTTCCCGAGTGTCACAGAGTCAGCCTCGGTGGAAACCTGGAGCCAAAAGCCACATAATTTTGTTCCTAACTGAGCGTTAAGCTTTATTGGAAAAAATAATTATGTTTGTCTTCCCAGTTACACAAGCTTCTGGTGAGAATAAACTGAGGCAACATATGTAAATCCATTGTGAATTTACAGCATTAATTTTATTCTACATTGGTTTGGAGATTGTTTTGTTTTGTGACTGTCGTTTGTTGCTTTGGAAGTTGTTTTGTTTTTTTGAAATAGAGTCTAGCTAAGTAGTTTAGGTGGTCTCAAAACTCACAGTGTCCCTCCTGCCACACACAGCCTTCCAAGTGTTGGAATTACAAGCAAGCACCATGACACCCAGCCTATATATTTTTTTTTTTTAATGCTACATTTTTCTAGTGATATTTTTTCCTGTTGTTCCTTCTGATATGCTTTCACCTAAAGATGCTCCCAGCACCCTCATTGCCTTTCACGAAGCTCAGCCCACACTTCCTATTTCCCAACAAATTCTTTTCTGCCTCAGTGCTTTTGCACATATTTTTTCTTCTGGATGACATAGTTTTTCACTTTACCATCCTTCAGGTCTCTGCATAAGACCTGGTTCAATGTTCAAAGGACTTCCATGGACTGACTACATAAATCAATTTCTGAGCTAAGTTTTCATGAAGAATTTTTCCTTCGTAGCTTTTATGACAGCTTGCATATATCTGTGTGACTATTTCTTTCAAGTGAGCATTCCCACCGAGTGGCACAAGTGGACAGAGACTATATCCAGTTGCTTCTCTGTGGTGTCTGGCATACAGTGAGTGTTCACTAAATATTTTTAAACAAATATAAATGAGGCCTCAGACTGCATTACCTAGATAAAAGTCAAATTATGTGTCCTAATAGATTTTCCAATTTGTGAATTCATTAAGACTGCCTCCCCCAGGCCCTCTGTAGGCTGGGCAAGCACTCGTGCCACGCATTTCATCTCTACCCCTCAATTTATGAATACATATGAAAAGTTTGATAAATGTGACCAAATGAAATCACATTTAGTTTTAAATTTAAAAAATCATCTTTATTGAGCAAATATATGAAAAGAAACACAAAATTGAACAAAACTTTTATCAGTGACTTTTTTGAGCATCCTATGCACTTGCTTATGCTAGACAAATACCTCAACACCACCCCCAGTTCACCCATAAAATTTTAATGCCATAAATGCCATAAAATGGCATATAGCAAGGGAAAAATTCAGTTTAAATTAATTATTATATACACAGAGCAGGAAAGCTAAAGCTCAAATTCTGCCCATCCTCCAAAGAATGAATAAATTTGAATGAGCTCCATCACACCCAGCACACAACTGATTGAATTAAATTGATGTTTTCATGAAAAAAGAAATATTCAGCTGGCACAGTGGTACATGCCTGTAATTACAGCTACTCCAAATGCTAAGACAGGAGAATAAGTCCAAGACCAGCCCAGGAAATTTAGAAAGATCCTATCTCAAATTTTTAACAAGGTTGAGGGCCAGGGCTATATAGCTCAGTGGCACAGCTCCTGCCTGGCGAGTGCAAGGTCATAAGTTTGATTCCAGGTGTGTTGGCAGAAGCCTATAATACCAGCACACAGGAGGCTGAGGCAGGAGGATTGTCACAAGTTTGGAGCCAGCCTGGGCCACATACTGAGTTCAAGATCACCTAAACTATGCAACAATACTCTGCCTTGATGAGATGAGATGAGATGAGATGACATAATAAAATAAAATAAAATAAAATAGAGAGTGCTAGGAATGTAGCTCAATAGTAAAACACTTGCCTAGCATGTGAAAGCCCCTAGGTACAATTGATGTACAGAGGAGAAGGAGGAAGAGGAGAACGAGAAGGTGGAGGAGGAGGAAAGAGAAGAGGAAGAGAAAGGAGAGGGAGGAGTTGTTGTTTAAAATGTTAAAGTATCACCGCTCCAACTAGGAAGAGCACCATGGAACTGTATCTCTGGTTCACCTGTTTGTTTATTTATTTATTTATTTATTTATTTTGGTACCGGGGATAGAACTCACAACCTCACCCTGAGGCCAGCCAGGCAGGTGCTTACACCACTGAGCTAAATCCCCGGCCCTCACCTGCTTTATTGAAGAATCACAGTTTTGTATAATGTTTGGGGAAATGCAGCACCATGAGTAAAAGCACTGGCTCGGGGGTTATGCCCAAGTTCAAATCCCAGTGCATCGCTTCCAGCTGCGTGATCCTAGACAAGTTACTTTCTGATCCCATTTCCTCTTCTGTAAAACAAGGATAATAATAATTCTCCCAGGGCTATGGTAAAGATTAATAAGATAATCTCTGAAAAGCTGCTTAACAGCACAGGGTCTGGTACAGAGATTAGATGACATGAAGAATACTGGGAATGCCACACTGCCTTCTCAGACAGTACTCTCTCTCCCTGTGCTGTGTGGTAAGGACAAGACATGACACTGCGGTTTCAGTTTAATCAGTTACTCTGGAGAGGGCCATGCTTCTCCTCAAAACCACCTGTTCTGCTGTGACATCTGATTAAAAGCAGTATCATTGCTGTGCTGTGAAAATATGTGCTCAGTTGACATGTAGGCACACATTGTTTCTGCAAGAGTGTCACGACTCCCCGAAGCTGTCCTTACTCTATGCAGGTACAGATTGTTAGCCTGTGATAAGCATGACCGTCCAGCAGGAGTTCAAGACAATTCATAAAAATACCTTGTTTCTAACAACCACACTGAACAAAGGTCACGAGAAGTGGCTCCAGCTCTCAAGGAGTTTACAATAGATTTGGGAGAAGAAAATCAATGCATACACACACAACACAATACAATTTAGAATTATGAAGGACTAAATATCAAAGTAGAGAACAGACTCCTGGGAGGTTATCAGTGTGGAGTAGGACAGACGGCCAAGACTGTAAGGGGCAGTTAAGAGCAAGGGCGAGGACTCTAGTCTGCCATAGTCATTGTCAGACCATTCAACACCCCATCAGACCTCAGCTTTGGGGCAGAAGTGGCATTCTAATCATCTGTGTTTCCAGGCCTTAGCCTTGATGGAGGAGAAAAAAGAAGAAAGTAAAGCAATAAACAAGCTGGAGAAAAAACAGAGGGGCCACTGTGCTCCCCTCATGCATGGTGATCCATTCGCTGCTGTAGGGTGTACTTCTTTTCTTATGTGCGGTTGGCCCAAAACTTTGCTACCCTGACCCCCAAAAAGGTGAAGGACCTGCCCATGACTCTGCCTCTAACTTCACTCTCAGTAAGGAGGATGACTTGAAGCTCTCAGAGGCACCTTTGTCTTCCGTTATTGTTGTTTTTCCTGTTAAAGTAGATTTCTGTGCTTGTTATGACTTGAACCTAAATGTTCCCCCAAAACCTCATGTGTTCATGAATGGAACTTTTCAGTGATGGCTGAATCTAGGGTGTATGGTACTAAATTTGTCCACTGATTATAATTGGCATGGTTCCAATAAAAACAAAACAATGAATGGTTCTATTCTGTTTTGTTTGATTTTTACTCTGTCTGAAGGTATCTACAGCTATTTTGAAGACAACAAGAGGCACTATGGTAACCATTGTTGATTTCATATTGTTCTGAAGTCCTGTGTCACTTACACTGGTTTGTTTTGATTGGCTTTGTTCTGTTTTATTTTGCTTGGTTTTATTCTCTTTAAAATGAAATATAAATAAATAAATAAGAATTTGCATAGTTTTAGGTATGGCTAGCACCATCCAGGTTAGTAATCCATAACAGATAAGAGGGAAAGGCAAGCTGCTCACTGCCTTCTGCTTGTCACAGCATGGACTGTTTCTCCTTTTTTTTTTTTATGAGTACCAGGGATCGAACTCACGACTACATGCTTGCAAGGCAGGCGCTTATGCCGCTGAGCTAAATCCTCAGCCCCTAGGACTGTTTCTCCTCTGTGGTGCCCCTCTGCCATCCCACCCTGTCTTGGAGCTAGGTAATTATGGACTGAAACCTCTGCAAACTGTGAGCTAAATAAACCTTTCCTCTTTAACTTGTGGGTACTGGGCATTTTGTCTCAGCAATGAGAAAAGTAACTAAAACAATGCCCATATCAAATTTTGAAAGTATCACACGCACAGCAAGTATCTTAAACTTGCATCAGTATTGAGTTTGGTGAGGGATATGGTGACAGTGTCTACTGAACTTTTTTTTCTTTTCTTTTTGAGACAGGGTCTCACTGTGAAGTTCAGGCTGGCCTTAAACTCACTTTGTAGCCCAGGCCGGTCTCCAATTTGCAACGATCCTCCTGCCCCTGACTCCCAAGTGCTGGCATTACAGGCATATGCCACCACACCCAGCTGAACGTTTTTTGAAACCAAAAATGTAAACACATGATACTGTTCTCATCAAAGTAGGGCAATTACTGGCATGGTGGCACACATAGGAAACCCAGCTACTCAGGAGGCTAAGGCAGAAGGGTCACTTGAACAAGGGGCTTGAGGCAATAACAGAACCCTATTTCAAGAAAATAGTAACAATAGTAACACCCACAGTCCCACCACAATATCATACCTACCTGGAATAATCATCCTTTCCTCTTTTCTTTGCCTGATAATTGTTATTATCATGGAAAATTCTTTTAAATCTTTCTCAACACCTGTTAATGTTTGGCTTGTTTATATTACTTAATTATACCAACAATATACATGTTTGTTTTTTTAAAAATTCAGATAACAGAAATAATAATCTCTGTTGTCTACCACCCCTGCATTCTAGTCTCTTCTCTGAGAAGTCACTGTTTTCAGTTTGATATGTATCCTTCCAAATCATTTTCTGTACAATATATTTATTCAACAAATATTTATTGAATGTCTACTATGTGCCAGGCACTGTTCTAGACCTGCAGATATCAGCATAAACAACACAAAATCCCTATTCTGTAGTATTTCATTCAAATGTTAACACACAGGGACATAGAGAAATATATAATGTGTATACATTTTAGATAAAGGATGATATACTGTAATACTACCCTCATGCCTGTGTCTCAGCAACTTCCCCTGTCAGTGCACACACACTTGCTATTATTCTTGCCAACTCCACGTGGTGTTCCACGTTACCAGAGGTCCCTGGATTACTGAAACCATTCCCTCTAGTTGAACATACAGGTCTATGTCAGTCGGGATTGCAAGCAATGGCAGCTGACCTTGCCTAACAGAAACTGGGTTTGCTGGAAAGATAGCAGGTAGAAGAACTGTCAGGGAGGGTGGGGAGCCGGGGGCCAGCCAAGGTCACACCGTCCAGGGCCCCTGCTTGTCTGCACAGTCTCCTCTGCTGGCCTCTATCTGCACGTGGCTCTCTGTGGCTCTCCCTGGAGGAACAGTCATGAGTGAAAACATCTATCTGACTGGGTCTTTGTCTCCTGTACCCATCCCCAACCCCACCCAAATTTTACGCATGGCAAAACCCCCAGAAGGGGGAAATCAAAGAGCAGTATTTATTGCAAATCATTCCCAATCTTTTGCTTCACCTTCCTGTGCACACAGGAACCTGATCATTCTGGTGTTGGCCAAAGCTTAACACTTCCGTCCTCTCCAGGCACACCTGAGAGGCTGGCAGCTACCGTGTTGCTTGTGAAGGAAAAGAAAACTGTCTTCTGCCTTCACCGTAGAGCCTTCTCTAAGACTGGTCAAAGGCAAGAGTGAGAGGGGACTCAGTGAATCAATGGGAAAAAGATTCAGTTCTGTACAGCTAAAAATGCCCAGGTTTAGAGCTGGAGCCCCAGGATAACAACTCTTGGGGGTCATTTTTCCACAAAGAGAGACAGAGGGCTGGGAAACCCCAGTAGTCTCCCAAAAGCATGGGGCCAGCCCTGAGTAAGGGACATGAGATAGTCCAGTCCTTGCAGAGTGGGGGAAAGCCACACACAGGCCAAGCCTCTGGAATTGGAATGTCCTTGGCCCCTGAATCAGAAGTGCCCCAGACTTCAGGTCAGGAGGCTCCAGGTACTGGTGGGAGGTTTCCAGACAGTCACATGTGATGCTCAGGAGTGGCTGAGGGCATGTGAAGTCACTGTGTTGGATGTTCCCTACACAGTCATGTGAGCTGAAGTATGGGTGATCTTTGCTTTTTTTTTAACCACTTGTAACCCACTCTCACAGAGGTAACAGTAGTATGGAGGGAAATTTTGCACATAAAGTCTCTAAAGCTTCTAGGAAATAAGGAGGTCAGGAAAGACCTCAAAGTTTTCCCTACCTCTCTGTCCTCTACATACAGTGGCTCCACAGTCAGCTTCCAAGAGTCCCCCATTTGGGGCTGGCTCAGCAGAACAGCACCTGCCTGGCAAGCACAAGGTCCTAAGTTCAATTCCTAGTACCGAAAAACAAACAAACAAACAACAATAAAAAAGATTCCCCCACTTAAAATCAGGAAGTTGAGTTGGGGCTTTAGCTCAGCAGTGCAGATCTTGCGGCAAGCATGAGGTCCTGAGCTCAATTCTCAGTACCAAAAATTAAACATAAAAAATAAAATAAAATCAGGAAATTGCCCTTCAGCCCCCGGGCCTAAGCAGCCCCATCTATAGGACTTACCATCTCTCAAGGTTATAGGGAAAGCTAACTGGCTCTTCATTTATACTTTAGTGTGAACGAGCCCAAGGGCACCTCTTCTAGAACATGTTAACCTAAAGGACAATTTCTAACCAAAATAAAAGGCTTGTCACCCAGCTAACATTATTTAACACAGTCATTTAGATTAGTAAATGTGAAAATGAGTTACGGGTTCAACCCTTGTGTCCCAGGTTACCGCATTACATTCACTGCATTTCTAGATTTGTTTAGAAGACTTTCTGATTAGTGTTAGTTTCTCTAAGTGGACATAGACACACATGGGTTAAAGACCCACGTTTGGTTTTGCTTACAGTTTTTTAAATGAATGAAAGAGCAAATGAATCAAATCAAAAGTTAATAAATGAAATGATTACATTACTCTGGTCTTATGGGAAAATTATACCCCAACTACACTAAACATTTTTGTTTTGGTGCACCAGCGTCTCTTTAGGAGTTCTCTGCTCCCCTATCGTCAGTCCTCATGTTTGGGGTGGCGTTGATCCCACTTTTGGCTATGGAGGTACAAAAGCCACCCAGGCTTGCCCAATCAGATGATTCTACCTCTGAACTCAGAATCCTACAGTCTGAACCAACCTGAGCTAAATGGAAGGGAAGGGTTCTCTATCTTAGCAAGAGCACAGTCATCGTCATGGAAGCCGTGAGTGACTGGAATGGATAAGCTGAGATGGGCAAAGGCAGAGACACTGTATACAAAGAGCCAGATTAAACCAGGGGTGATGAAGCACACCTGTAATCTTAGGACTTTTGGAGGCTGAGGCAGGAGGATCACTGCAACTTTGAGGTCAGCCTGGGCTATATAGTGAATTCAAAGACAACCTTAACTACATAGCAAGACCCTGTCTAAAAAAGAAAAAAAAAAATAACCCTTGGTCAGCCAGCCATAGCAGCACATGCCTGCAATCCCAGTAGTTGGAAATGGAGTTAAGTGTGAAAGGCCCTGTGTTTAATCCCCAGTACTGAGTAAAACAAATAAGTAAACCAAGTTCAGCATGGCACGGTGGCTATACTCAGGAGACAAAGGCAGGCGAATTGCTGGAGTCAGTTCATGATCAACCTGAGCACTTAGCAAAATTTCATCTCAAAATAGCAAAAACCAAGGGGCTGAAAATTTAGCTCAGCGGCATAAGCACCTGCCTTGCAAGCTTGTGGTCGTGAGTTCGATCCCTGATACAGATTAAAAAAAAAAAAACTTAAAAAAAAAAAAACGGCAAAAACCAAAAACACAACGCTAATTGTGAGTCTGGGCTCTGGCACTAGGAGTTTGTGTGGTCTTGGGAAAATGTACTTATCACTAGGCTTCAGTTTTCTTATTTATGAAAAGGGGATAATAATACCAAATCGGTACTCACTTCAGCAGCACATGTAAGAATACCAAACTCAGACTATTGGCAGTCTAAAGGAAATAATCTCTGTAGAGCACTTTTCAAGTTTCCATGAATAGAACAAATACCTAATGTAGCTAATGAGTATGAAGTTTCCTTCTGGGTGATGCAAATATTCTAAAATTAGACGATGGTAATGGTTGCATAACTGTAAATATCTAAAAGCCATTGAACTGTATACCTTAAATGGGTGGATTTTATGGCATGTAAACTACATCTCAACGAAACTGTTAAAAATAATCAGTGTTTGTTAGTTACTCTTATCTGATTTCTTTCCTGCCCTAGCACTTCTCCTATGCCTGGTTGGCCGTGCTTTCTGAATCAGCTTTGTGGTGGCCTCTCTGATTATATTAGCATTAGCTTTTAAAAGGTCCCAGTTGAGCTAAACAGATTTATTTATTTCTTCGTTCCTACATAAAGAGATCCAGATGGGACTGGGGATGGAACTCAGTGGTAGAGTGTTTTCATAGCACCCACCAGGCCCTGGGAACAAGACGGAGACAGAGACAGTGGCAGTGAGAACCAGAGGTAGGCAGTCTAGAACTACATTTGTGCCTTCAAGATTCCTTCAAATTGGGGCTGGGGGTTTAGCTCAGCGGTGTAAGTGCTATCTGGCAAGTACGAGGTCGTGAGTTTGATTCCTGGTACCAAAAAAAAAAAAAAAAGATTGCTTCAAATTAACTGTTTATTCATCCCTGATCCTCACTAATCAATATTGCTGCTAGAGCTATGTCACCCACATTCCAGACAACAAGATGAATGACAAAGAAAAATGTGTCTCCTTCCTCAGAGAGAGACCTTCTAAAATACAACGTACTACTTTTCACTCATGTCTTCCTGCCCAGAACTTAACCACATGGCCACAAGAGAAGTTGACAAATGTCTTGTTGCTGCAGTACAGCTGCAACTTGGGGGCTACTAAGGGGGAACGTGCCCATACGCAGTGGCCTATAATCTCAAATATTCAGGAGGCTGAAGCAGGAGGACAGCAAGGGAGACTTAGTAAGAGCCTGTCTCAGAAACGGGGGCCGAATCCAGGTGTGGTGGCACACCCCTGTAACTCCAGCACTCGAGAGGCTGCAGAAGGAGGGTCACTCCGAGTTCCAAGCCAACCTGCAAAGTGAGACCTTTTCTCAAAAAAAAAAAAAAAGTGAGCATGGCTGGGGACACAGCTCAGTGGCACTGATCACTGATGCCTCACTGATGCCTTGGATCCAATCCCCAGGACCTTCTCCCACCTACCAAAAAAGAACACTTACTGGGAAGTACACAGGAGTCCCTGCTGTAGCAACTGTTTATTAAACAAGGGAAAACAATGTAAATAAACAGTCTGTGAAAAAGAACACAACACATGATACTGCAGTTTGCCTTTTGAATTTTGAACTATTTGGTAACTAGAATTTAAAAGCATATATTGAATTAGGTTACTCAGCTATGTGTGTTTCCTAACCTAGAACTGTCTATATTACAGCTGTCGCAGGCATCCAGATGGACATGAAACTGCTGCACATTGGAGAGGCCCCTCCTAGACACCTACAACCAGCCACACTACAAACATGGCATCTGCAAACATCTGCTTTTCTCCCCTACCCCCACCTTCTTCCCTCCCTCTCCCCACCCTCCCCCCCATACCAGGGACCAAACTCACAACCTTGGGCTTGCCAGGCAGGTGCTTAAGCTACTGAGCTAAATCCCCGGCCCTTTAATTTTTTTTTTTTAACAACTGCTTTGTTAGTCACACTGCCTGCCACCTCTTTGACAAGGCTGTGCAGTCCCAAAAGTAGAAGCACTGCCTATTCAGTCTATATGGGTCGTCCTAATAATCCTGAGATGCGGTCCTGATGTGGGCATTTTTAACTAGATCAGTGTACCATGGGGGAATTATGACCCTTTTTCTCTTTCTTTCTCTCTCTCTCTCTCTCTCTCTCTCTCTCTCTCTCTCTCTCTCTCTCCTTCTCAGTGCTGGAGATTGAATCAAGGGCCTCACCTATTCTATACAAGTGCTCTGCCTCTGAGCTCTACTATCAGCCCCTTTTTATCTTGAGACAGTTTCATCCGCTTGCCCAGCCTGGCCTTGGATTTGCAGTCCTCCCGCCGCAGCCTGCAGTGTGGCTGAGGTTATAGACATGTCCCACCATAGCCAGCTCCATCCCTCCATTCTTGACTCCCGTTCTAAGAATAAACTGGCTATGTCTAGCATGACTCAGAATCCACCACAGAAGCTCTCAATCCTGCCGGCCTGAGCTATAACCATAAATTTAAAAAAAAACTTGCTTCTTTGTCTTTGGTGTTCTTGGCTTGCTGGCATAAATTCAGTCTCTCCTCCATCACCACCTCATGTTCTCAGTGTCCTCCGTGTGCCTCTGTGTCCACAGTTTCCTTGCTTTGTAAGCATACCAATCCCTGCATTAAGGTCCATCCTTATCACGTGTGACCTGCAAAGTGATCACATTTACAGGCTCCCGGTTGGTAGGAACTGGGGCGTGAAGGGATTCAACCATACACAAAGACTCCACCTTGGGCTGCAGTGCCCAAACCACATCTTCAACCTTGAGTTCTTTTTCTATCCATAAAGCGTGAAGCAGTCCACACTGCTGTGCTGATGTCAGCCCCGAAGCTCTCTGGTCATTTTATTGTCATGTTGCAGATCCAAATGCTCTGGCACCTTCTGTCGCCAGGCCAGTGATTAGCTTCCAGACATTCCATCTTCTGCCTTCCACTCCTTTCTCAGCCACTCTAAGAGGGGTTTAAAGCATCTCTGTTGGAATCCCCTAATCTCTTAAATTCTCTCAGTACAAATCCCTGCTCCCCAAACAGCCCAGTTTCAGCACCCTCTTGTCTGGGAAACCGACTGGCAGCAAAGGGACTGGTGAAGAAATGACCAAGTCTGCTTTGCTGCTCCCGACGCCCCACGCTCAGGGCCGAGGCACTGAGCACCACGCAGTCTGAAATCCTCCACCGTGGGGAAGAACAGCCTCAGCCCGCAGCAGATACTAAGGTAGCCTTCCTTACTGGAGTGTGAGGTCTCACACATCCCCCTGGGCTCCTGCCATCCTTGCATCAGGGGAACGCGTCCCCTCTTCCCTCCCTTCCTTCCCAGTGGCCAGCCAGAGCCCTTTGTGTCCCGGACGGCACTAAATTATGTCACTAAATTAATACTCCCACTTTCTGAGGCTTAATGAGCCTAACATTCAACGGAAAGGAAATCATTTTATTTGCTGTAGTTTAGGTTGGCTTTGAACTCACTATACAACCCAGAGTGGCCTTGAACTCATGAGATCCTCCTGCCTCAGCCTCCCAAATGCTGGGATTACAGGCGTGTACCATACACAATGCCCACTCATTGTGAACATTTTAGCAATCAAGAAAAACAAGCATCCAAGAGTGGTGGTACACGCCTATAATCCCAGCATTTGGGAGGCTGAGGCAAGAGGACTACAGTGAGTTTGAGGCCAGTTTGTTCTACATAGCATGTCTAAAAAAAAAAAAAAATCAAGCACTTGGGAGGCTGAGACAGGAAAATCATTGTTCTGGGCCAGTCTGGGCTACACGGTGAATTTAAGGCCATTCGTGAACACACCTGTGTGAACGTGCTTGTGGGTCTATCAGGTAAACACCCAGGAGTAGTTGATGGGTCATATTATGGCATCAACTTTTCACCTCGCATTTATCACCGAAATACCTGTCTCACCACCCTTATGTCCGTATTATTAATCCACCTCACATTTTAGCTCGGTTCAGAGTAAACCATACGCCGAGGATTTAGCTCAGCAGCACAAGTGCCTGCCTGGCAAGTGCAAGGCTGTGAGTTTGATCCTTGGTACCATGGCAAACAAACAGAGTAAACTGCCAGCATCGGTATATCCCATCTGTAAACTCAGCTGCAATGTCTGTTATTAAGTGGAATTTAACATTTTACAGTTTTTATTCTTCATGTAAAATGAACAGTGAATCCTGGAACGTGTCGCTTGGTCTGTTTTAACATGTGCACGGCTGTGAAACCCACAGCAGGATGTGGGTACAGACCATCACCACCATCCCAAACGCTCCCTCCTGTCTCCAAAGCCAGGCTCGCCTTCACTCCACCTTCTCCAAAGGCAGGCAGTCTGATTTTTCCCCACTGTAAATTATTTGTCTGTTCTTGAACTTTATATAAACAGAATCATATGGTATGTTCTCTTTTCTCTGGTTTTTTTCACTTAGCATGTCTTTTGAGGCTTCCTCCACAACCGACTGTAGCAATATTCAGGTTGTTTGCTAAATTATATTATCATAATGGCATGAATGTACCTGAGATTGTTTATCCATTCACCTGCTGATGATACTTGACTTATTTTCAGTTTTGGGCTTTTGTTAACAAAGCTGCTACGATCAGTCGAGAAGCTGAGGCAGGAGGATCACGAGTTTGAAGTTAGCCTGGGCAATTTAGTAAAAACTTTTTACAAAGCAGTTTATCATTTTTCACACATATAGCAATGTAAGCAGTTTATAAATTTTGAGCCAAAGTATAAAAACACAAAGTGTAAACTGCTACTAATTATTTTCATCTTAACCTCCCCATTTCATTTTTCAACCTCTCACCCCATCTTAAAATTTTAGATAATCAGATACTGCATACTATAGCTAGTAAATGTCTACCTTGAGCATACTCTCAAGTGAGTAACAAGTCAAAATGAAGGGAGAAAATAAATGAATTAAACTGGATGCAGCGATGCAAGAAGCTTGCAAGTTCAAGGCCAGCCTATGCAATTGATTGAGATCCTATTTGAAAAAATTTTAAAAAGACTAGGGATGTAGCTCAGTGCTAGAGCACCCCTGGGCAGAGTCCCCAGTATCAGGAAAAAATTAAAATGACAAATCAATAAGTAAAATATGAATTTTTCATTGTTAGGGAAAGCAAAACATTCAACTGGGCATGGTGGTACACACCTATAATCCCAGCACTGAGGAGGCTGAGGCAGGAGGATCACTGCGAGTTCAAGACCAGCCTGGGCTACAAAGTGAGCTCAAGGCCAGCCTGAACCTCATAGTGAGACCCTGTCTCAAAAAGACAAAAAAAAAATCAACAAAATAGAAATGGGCTCAGGGATACAGATCAGTGGCACAGCACCTGCCCGGCAAGCGCAAGGTCCCGAGTTGGATCCCTGGTACTAAATAAATAAACAAACCAGAAGTAGGAGGGAATGTCCTCAACCTACAAAGGCCACCTGGGCAAAATCTCCAGCTAACCTGAGACCTACTGTGAAAGATAATGCTTCCACCTATGATCAGGAACGAAGCAAGGACATCGGCTTCACCACTTCTATCCAACACTGGCTTAGAGGTCCTGGCCAGAATAACTATGCAAGAAACATTTTAGGCATCCACATTATAAAGGAAGAAGCAAAAGTGTCTCTATTTGTAGATGACATATGATCACTTATACAAAAAATCTTAAGGAATCCACTAAAACAAAGTGATGGGTTTTAGGATACCCTACAGAAGCCCAGAATTCCTAGATTTAGAAATTTAATGTCTTTCTTCAAACTGTTTCTTTCTTCCTCTATTCTGACATTTTCTTCTCTCATTTGAGAAAATTAAACCCAACTCTTTTTGAATCAACCCTCCCACCTATTTCTTCCATCTCATCCTTTCGTAAAAGTTGCTACTCGTCCTTTTCCTGGGAACTGTCCAGTCAGACACAGTTTCTATTTCTCTGTCTTTCAGGTCTTCTATGTTATGCCGCTTTCCCATTCCGTATTTTAAAGTAGCTCCCCACGGCCTTATAAATAATCCAAACTCTGCTGGTTGGTTTCTGTGTTTTGGTTTTTTGAGACAGGGTCTTGCTAATGTAGTTCAGCCTGGCCCTGCACTCACTATGTAGCCCAGGCTGACCTCTAATTCAGGACAATCCTCCTGCCTCAGCATCCTGAGCGTCTGTATTTTGCTGTGCAAGCACTTTGTGGCTTTTCTGTTTTTTAACTCTTGAGACAAGAGTCTTGCTAAATTACTCAGGTTGGGCTCAAACTTGCAATCCTCCTGCCTCAGGCTCCCAAAGTGCTGGGATTATAGGTCTGGACCAGCGTACCCAGGTTCATACTTAATTTTTGTGTGTGTGCGCCAAGGATTGAACTCATGACCTTGCACTTGCCAGGCAAGCATTTATGCCACTGAGCTAAATCTCCGGCTCATACTTAATTTTTAAAACAACTTTTATTATATTATTCTGTGGCTTCAACCCAATATCTCACATGTGCCTGGCTAGCAATTTATCACTAAACTGCACCTCTAGGCCTAAAACAACTTTATCTATGTATAATTTATATATCATAAAAATCATTCACATATACATCTGATGATTTTTAGTAAATATGGTGTCTCCATCACTCTGATAATATCTCTTCCCTATTATCTTATTTTATTTTACAAATTGACATTTCTGTTGCCCAGGCTAGCCATGAATATCGAGGCTCAAATGATCCTCCTGCCTCAGCCTCCAGAGTAGCTATGACTACAGTTTTTCAACACCCTGTCAAATCCCTGATTGGCTGAACCTGGCCCACCAAAAGTCTATCCACAGTATAGTGTTTGAAAATTATGCCTGTGGGGCTTAGGATTTTGAATGAAGAAAGGCTCCAATGTACCTGGACGTTAAAGAATCATTTTCTGCCCCTTTCCTTTTAATGAAAATGCAGTGTTGGAATCCCCGCCCGGTGGCACGGCCTTGTAATCCCAGTTATTGTGGTGAAGGAGGGTGTGAAGAGGATCACAAATCCAAAACCATCCTAGGCAACTTAGGAGACCCTAAGTGGTAGAGCACTTGCCCATCCACACACGAGGTCCTGCTTTGGTTCCTGGCACCACAAAAAACAAAGAGACTAAAACTTAATAAATAAACCATGGTGGCACATGCCTGTAATCCCAGCATTTAGGAGGCTGAGGCAGGAGGATCCACATGAGTTTGAGGTTAGTCTGGGCTGTCTAGAGAGTTCAAGGCCAGCCTGAATATGTATGGAGATCCTATCTCAAAATAAATAAATCATAAAAGTGAAATCTTGGTTAACTATTGAATCAATCGTGGCATCTTGAAAAGTTAAGAGTGGTCATAGCATAGTTTTCCTCTCCTACTAACCCCTCAGATCTTCCCCTCATGGGCTGAAGCATTCTTTAAAAACTTTTCAGGTCGCAGCCCCTCCCAAACCAGCAACCTCCTGTGCAGTACTGCCAGCCTGTTGCCGCAGCCGCCACAGGTTTCGGATTCCAGTCAAGAAACAGTCATCTGTGGCCTTTGCCATTTCCAGCTCGGCCAGCCTCTCAGCAAGACAAGTTCCCCTTCTTCCTTTCCATCCCTGTCAGCCTTGTTTTCCTGAGGGACGTACAGACGCTTACCCTGACCACCCCCTGTCCACCCCCTCCTGTCCACCCTCGCCTGACGCTGGGACTCTGACCTCAAAAGCGTAAATGCTAAAACCAGACGAATTGACGTGCGGAGAGGAGGGGTGTGTGGGAGTGTGTGTAAGCTTTGGTGCCAGTGTGTGGAAGAAACCAACGGAGTCCAGCAGGGTGTGCATCTTCCGAAATGCTCATCGCGCGCTGCTGCGGAAGCGGGGATCCGCTCCTCCGGGCGCCCCTAGGGAGAGCAGGCCCACTTACGCCGCTCAGAAACAGCCAGCTGCAATCCGCACCCTAGGCTTGTAGGTGTCCCGCCCCTCAAGACCACAGCACCCCCGGCCCGGCGCGGTGGAAGCGCCCGCGCGACGTCACCCATTGTTTACAAATCAACCCAAGCCGGCAGGATTCCGGCTCCTGGGTTGCAGGCGGCGCGCGGCTCGAGTACTCGCTGCCCCGGCTCCCGCGTCCCCGGCCCCGGCCCCGGCCCCGGCCCCGGCCTCAGCCCCAGCCTTGGTCCGCGCCCACCTCCGCCGCGGTCTACCCAACCCGCGGGCAGCCGAGCCACCACCGACGCGCGCAGGACCCCGGGTGCCCGGGCGGGGGGCCATGCCGTGCCGGAGGGAGGAGGAAGAGGAAGCCGGCGAGGAAGCGGAGGGGGAGGAGGAGGGCAGCTTCCTCCTGCTGGAGCAGTCGGTGACGCTGGGCGGCTCGGGAGAGGTGGACCGGCTGGTGGCCCAGATCAGCAAGACGCTGCAGTTGGACGCGGCGTGCGACAGCCCGGCCTCCCCGCGCGCGCCTGCTGGGCCTTCGCTGCAGCCCCCGCGACCCCCGGCGGCGTCCCTCGGGCTGCGGCCCGCGTGTGCAGAGGCGGGCAGCCCGGCGCCCCCGGGGGCCGTGCGCTGTGCGCTCGGGGACCGCGGCCGGGTTCGCGGCCGAACTGCACCCTACTGCGTGGCGGAGCTCGCCGCAGGCCCCAGCGCGCTGTCCCCTATGCCGCCTCCGCCCGGCCTCGATGGGCTTCCGGGAGCTGGCAAGCAAGGAGCCCCTCAGCCGCTGTCCGGCCCTTGCCGGCGAGGATGGCTCCGCAGCGCTGCCGCGTCCCGCCGCCCGCAGCAGCGACGCGGATCTCAGCCTGAAGCTCGCGCCGGTGAAGACGACCCGCACCGGCTCCTGCAGCAACTCGTGCTCTCGGGAAACCTCATCAAGGAGGCAGTGAGGAGGCTGCACTCGCGAAGGCTGCAATTAAGTGCAAAGCTTCCCCAAGGCCCTTTCCTCGGGCCCCTGTCGGCCCCGGTGCATGAGCCCCCCTCGCCCCGAAGTCCCCGCGCGGCCTGCAGTGACCCTGGTCCGTCTGGGAGGGGGGCGCAACTCAGAACTGGGGACAGCGTTCTTGCCCCTGGCAGCTAACGCCCAGGACGGCCACCGCGCCAACCTCTGACTAGAGAGCTCGTACCCTGCTCAGACGGGTGGAGAACTCGTGTTTTTGAAAGCGGGAAAAATAATAATCTAACCAAAAAAGTCGCGAATGTTTTCACGTGGGACTGAGGTCTAGGGTAGCCAAACCAGAACTGGGCTACCCTTATTTAAGGCAGACATTACAGAGTGCACCCCAAGTGCACAGTCAGTGGGACTCCTTATTTGGCGTGACATGACCTGAACACAGCCTCTCCTCGCCTGCCCGGTGACCACGTGGCCACGGTCCAAGCTACTCAAGAACCGCAAGCGTCGGAACTAGAGGATGGTCCTGGTTACTAGCGTTACCTGCTCAGGCTGGCTCCTGGTCTACTTTGGAAGAGGGGCGCTTGAGCACACGCTAATTTCAGGGAGCACCCCGATCTGCCTAGTTTGGGGGGATGCTTTACTATAGGCCATGCGGTACCACGAAAATACTCTCCTAGGGTTGAACAGGAGGAACCTTTTTCTCTGCCCGGTGTTTGCAACAGCCTGCGGTTTTCAGAGTGTTGGGGAGGCTGGGAGGCGGTGGCCAGAGGGTGCTGGTTGGTTAGGCCTGGAGCGAACTCTCACTCTCGATCTTCTCCAGTCTTGTTTTCACAGCCCTCTGGCTCCTTCTAGGGTTCAAGGTCACCTTTTCCTGGGCGCGCAATATTGGCTGCAGCAGGGACTCTAACCCGGTTGGCCAGTGCCTGGAGAAGAGTGCGTTGTTTTGTAAGTGCTGAAGTCTCTTGAGGACTCTCGAGCTGCTGCCACCTTGAGTGGGGAGACAGAGTTGAGACCTGTGCTTGTGCCTCCCCGCCGGTGGCCATCGCCCCTGGGCAAACTCCAGGCTTTCACGGAAAATGTCCAGAGATGCGGCCCAGGAGGTCCCTCTCGCTCAGCACTGCTGCCCTACTCTAGTGGGTGGGCGCTGGAGATTGCAGGGGGGCCGGGGGGGAGGCGCCGATGGATGGTCACTCCGGGGACACACATCCTCTCACTGCAGCTTATTATGGGCTCTCTCCAGCCATTTGCAATTCCCTGGATAGGTGGAGTTCATTTCCTCCCTCTGCCCCTCCCCCAGCCATGCCAGCTCTCCTTTGTAAGTGAAAGAAACCAAGTAGAAAATGTGACCCTCCAAATGGAGAAGCTGCAGGCTTTGCCATTGTGGACGTGGTGAAGTGCTGGGAACACTGTTCATTCACTCTGAGGGTGCTAAGACCGTTTTGTTGTTTAGTTTTATAGTCAATGACTTGTTCAGCGTCCAGATGAGGCTGTTGACATATCTACACTTCGCACCGGAGTGTCTGGAACTGTGGCTATCCTGATTATAGGATTTTAACTTAACTGAAATACCTGTTTCAAATAAATGTGTTGGGTTTTTTGTTTGTTTTGTCCTTGTCACCAGTGGGAAACATGAACAAGAACACATGTCTCTGATCTCCGTGAACATGGAAACTCTTGAAATCCCTGTCAGCCTGCCCTGCATGCGAATGGTAATTAGAGCCCCTTTGTGTGTGAGCAGCTCAGTAGTTAGATGAGGGCTGCCCGGCTGGATGTGTATCAGTGCTGGCATGAAATTAAATGCAAGTGAGGTCAGGTTTTGGATCAGTCCCATTCACCAAAACCTCCAAGCCTTTTGGATAACTAGTCAGAGATGGCAATGGGTATGAAGCTGCCTCTGTTAGCAAAAGACATCAGATCCTTCAGCTGCTGCAGACAAGGAGGCTGACTGCTTTTTTTCCCCTCCCTACTGTGGCCATTAAATGGACAATTAGTCAAAGGGCTGTTTGAGATGCAAGCCTGGCGGTGGGAAAGGTGACTAGGAGTTTATTAGCGGGCCTCCCACCCCACCCCCACCCCAGCTTCATCTTTGGCACATTTACTTCTCTTCTGTCCCAGAGGAACTCGGCAGCCCAGCTCTGCTCCTCTGGTACTGTCACTTCAGTCTGTTCCCTGGTGGAAGGAGCTAGGCTGGGTGACAGGGTACCCAAGCACTTCAGTGCACCTATTAGGCGAGGAAAGAGTCTTGGGCAGATTTCCTAAGCACACAGAGATGACAACAGGAGTGATGAGGTAGAGGATATGTGATGACGTGGTGGGCACTAGCGATGAACAGTATTGGTTCCCTGGTGTCCCTGAGTGGCTAAGGGACTAACTAGGTCCTTGATTTCTCATGAAACAGGGTGAGCCATAATCCCAAAGCTGCCTTCTGGAATGAATGTTTTGTGATTTCAAATCCTGATCATCTAACTGCCTTTTTTACCCAGTATCTCGGGTGTTGATGGTCTCCGAGCAGTACCTACCTCCCAAACACACCAAGCCAGCCGCTTCCCGTGACCTGCCCAGAGCCAGCTGTCAGCACCTCAGTCCAGCCCTGCCCATCAGGGGAGGATGCCTATGAAGGCTCTAATATTGGGTGAAGAAGGGGCTTCCAGCAGGATAACTCGCTACTACCTCCGGGGGCTGAGCTGATGGGGAAAATGGTCAGGAGTTGTCTCCCCTGGCATGGGAGTACCCCTGAGATTCTCAGCCAGGTGCTTAGCTATGGAGGGATCTCCAAGGTCTCTCCCTCCCCAAGCTGGCCATGATTCAGTGTCACTGCACTAACTGTGCTGGCTTCGGATAGATAGTAACAGCTAAGGCCAGACTCAACCTTAGGACTTGTGCAGTACCATCCACCTCTTGAAAAATGAAAACCAGAAAAAACTAATAGCTACTATTTATAAGGCACTTGAGAGTCACACTAATCTTATAGCTATTCCTCTTTTTAAAAATTTTTGCAAGTTTCACTATTCACTCTAAACTGTTTTTCTTGATATAAATCAGAGTTTATGTAATTTTTTTTAAAAAAAATAGGCTGTGTGTGTGTGCGCGCGCGCGCGCGCGCACGCTGGGAATCAAACCAAAGGCCTCATGCATACTGAGCAAGTATTCTACACTGAACTACATTCTCAGCCACATTGGACCATTTTATAGATGGAAAAATCAGCCAGGGAAGTGTGCAGGGCAAAATGACTGACTAGTCATTTATGAAGTCAGAAGTCTAGCTAGATGTGGTGGTACATGCCTATAACCCCAGCACTTGGGAGGCTGAGGCAGGAGGATTGCCTTGAGTTCAAGCCTCCCCCCTTTTTAGACAGAGGGTCTCACTATGCTGTTCAGGCTGGCCTTCTTCTCCTGCCTCCTGCTCTTCCTGCCTCAGCCTCCAGAGTGCTAGGATCACAGACTATGCCACCACACTTGGCTTAGCCCTCTTCCCACTAGCGCAGCATCATCACAGAGTCAACACTGTTCACCGTACAACTCTACACATACACTGTAATGTGAATGACACCTTTGCATTTGCCCAAATTGGTGGCCCTGGAAATCTGCCTTAGCTGACTGAGCTAGGAAATGCCAGGTATGCTATAGCCATTTTCCCATAAAGCAAAGACAGCTGTTCAGAAAATAAAAATGTTCTGGCTGAGACAAAAGATTATAGCTACCAAATAATAAAATTAAAAACAGAAATGGATCAATTGACAAATAAATGATTTAGAGAAAAGGATGCCACACCTTACAGAGGGAGGCCTCAAGAGTCTACCGTCCCAAAATTTCATTCTAAATTAGGCATAAATGTTACAACACTGGGATTCAAATTTTATCTCTTCTTTCATTCTTTTTTTTCCCCCTCTTGTTCCAGCTCAGAAGCAGAAACATGGAGGGAAGATCAGGCACCACTTTCCTATCCAGCAAAGTCTGTGTTGAACCCTGTGATCCCTTTCTTCCAATCAGGACAGTGTTACCTTGGCAACCAAATTACTAACTCACTCAATTAGCTTCCCCCTCTTCCACCAATGCTCAGTAATCACAGAATGTCAGCCCCGGGAGAGCGCAGGCTTCAGCAGTCTCGTGCTACTGCCTCATTTAGGATGGAAATCCAGAGAGGTTTCCACTTGGAGGTGCACTTCATCTAAACACCACAAAGGCTGATGCAGGGGAAAAGCTCTCCTGTGCAGTGTTTCCATCCACAACTACAAGGGGAACAAATGGCCTGCCTAAACAGTGTTTCCCAGAAGACACAAGAGGCAAGAGCCAGGCTCTGCAGCAGCCCTCCATTGCTAGCTGTGCAATTCGGGACAGGATACATAAGCTCAGCAATCTCAGTTCATTTGCAAAAGGGAGTAAGGCTACAGCCCACCTGAAAGAATTGTGTGAAGATTAGATACTGTATGGAAAACAAATAATAAAACACTGTCCCTGAAATCTCTGAAAGCTATTACATTCAGGCCACTACTTGGAATCTTTGAATCTTTCATCCACCTTGCTCCTTAATGACTTCTTTAATATATTATCACATTTTGTGAATGTTTTATGCAGTTGTTTGGTTGGTTGGTCCTGTTTGTGGTGAGATGCAAACCCAGAGTCTCCCACATTCTAAGCAAAAACTCCACTATTGTTGAGCTATATCCCTAGACCTTTTTTTTTTTTTTTTTTTTTTT
>PVJX010001009.1:0-157916 GCA_004027295.1 Dolichotis patagonum | reverse complement strand
CAAGGGGAAATGAAGCCTTGCACTGTGGCGCGCACCTATAATCTTAGTACTCAGAAGACAAGTCCAAGCCCCATCCGGGCAAATTAGCAACTCATTGAGCAATTCTGTCTCAAAATAAAAACTAAAAAGGGCTGCGGATATAGTTCAGTACAAAGGCCCTGGGTTCAGTCTCTAGTGCTGCAGGGGGAAGAAAGGAGAAAGGGTGGATGTCACCTTTGAACCAAGTCTGGGAAGCAGGTCAGGGTCAGCGGGGAGTAGGGACAGCAGCAGGGTCCCAAGGGCAGGGTGTCCAGGGAGGGCAGCCTGGGGCACAGCTCTTCAGACCCCCATTTCCTACTAGACAACCTACCCCCTTCTGAATCAGTTTCCGTACTCAATGGAAGTTCAGCTTTCCTGCCTGGCCCACTCCTGTCTATACTGAGAAAATTGTGTAGTTTTTGTTTTTTGTTTTTGTTTTTGTTTTTTTAACAGCAAGTGACCTTGGAGTTGATTCCCCCCCCCCGCTTCATTTTATTTATTATCATTCTAGAGTTATCTCAGGGGCTCATACATGCATATCTTCTACCCGAAGAGATTATATGTCCTTTGATGGCAGAGGAGTGACAAGATGAAGAGGTTGTTTTAGGCAGATCATCAGGCCACAGTGCTGGGGAATGGACTAGAGTTCAGGGAGAGCAGTTATGGGCAGGCAGACCCGGGGCTGGCTGTCACAGCATCCAGGAAGCAGGCGATAAAGGCCTGGCTGGAAAGGGAGAGGAAAAGATGAGAGGCATTTTGAAAAGAAAACCCATAGGCTTCAGTACAGTGCTGTGTGGCCATAAAAACACGGGCTCTGAGGCCAGACTGCCTGGCTCCTTCCTGTAACCTTAGGTAGGTTTCTTCCCTTCCCCAACCTCACAGATTTCCCCACTACAAAGGTCCATAATAATAAAAGTCTCTATCTCATAAGGCTGCTGTGCGGATTAGTTGAGGTAATGCTAGTAAAAACACTTAGGCTACTGTCTGAGACACAGCTGCATAATAACACCACCTAGGTACTGGCATTCAGTAGATATTTACAGAGCAAATAAACGGGGCAATTTCAACAAACTGGCAGAGGCTTAGGGAATGGGGTACTTGGGACAGAGAGACAGCTGAGGTGCCTAAAAGTCTGAAGATGGGAAGGGAGGGACACCTGCTAAAAAAGGGAAAACAGAGGGCTGAAAGTGTGGGTCTGTGGTAGAATCCTCGCCTAGCATACTTGAGGCCCTGGGTCTGGCCCCTAATACCACAAAATAAGTAAATGGAAAACCCAAAACACTCGAGTATGGTGGCACATGCCTATAATCTCAGTTACTCCAGAGGCTGAGGCAAGAGTGTTGCAAGTTCAAAGCCAGCCTGGGTAATTTAATAAGACGCTTTTTAAAATAAAATGACAACATCTTAATATCTTTGTTCTGTCATTCACAAGTTTACTATGTGCTTGAACATTTTCTCTGCAGCTACATGAGTAATTTTAAGAACAGCTGTACAAAGAACTCTTTGAAAAGAGACTTTGAACATAGTTTTTTTCCAATTTAAAACAATAACTTTAGTAATTTCTTTCGAAGCTTAATGTGTCCAAGGTCTCAACTTAAACCATCCTGGAATTTCCAAAGTTCTTTTAAGGAAAATTATAGTAGAGATATTCTTGATGAAGTTGTTTTGAAATTTTGTGAATGAGTTACATATTAATAGTCTGGTGTGTCTTTGCTTTAAGCTTTCTAATAAGGAAAATAGTGACTTTATATGCTTTGCTATGGGAACTTCTCAGTATGGGAATAATTGTTCAAAATCTCCCTTCCTACTGTCAGGGGGTTAGAAATAAGGATGGTAGATTACATATTTAATTCACAATAATTTCATTTAGGGGGCTGCCAGTTTAACTCAGTGGCACAGGAGCCTGCTTGGCAAGCGTGAGGTTGTGAGTTCGATCCCCGGTTCCAAAAAAAAACCAATAATTTCATTTCTGGAAAAGTCCTTATTTTTAATATTGCTTTAAGGTGAGTCAGGATAAAAGGAAACTTAATATTTGAGTACCTAAATTTCATAGACTACTTAGCAAAGCTTTCTCAACAGATTACTATTTTTGTTATTAGTCTTACTTGAAATGTATGGCTTTTTCAATTTAAAGTGCCTTTCTCCTAAAAAAAAAACTAGAATGACTGGAGACATAGCACAATAGTAGTGTTTGCCTGGCATGTGTGAAGCCCGGAGTTCAATCTTCAGTACTGTCAAATAATTTTGGGATTTTTTTTGTTTTGTTTTGTTTTGTTTTGGTACCAGGGACCGAACTCACAACTGCACACTTGCAAGGCAGGTGCTTATGCTGCTGAGCTAAATTTTAAAAGAGAAAATAAGGGGCTGGGGATTTAGCTCAGTGGCATAAGTGCCTGCCTTGCAAGCGCGTGGTCATGAGTTCGATCCCTGGTACCGACTTAAAAAATTAAATAAATAAATAAATAAATAAATAAATGGGAAAATAGGACCAAGGGAAGGATTTACTTACCTAAGAAAGACGTGTGCTTATCCACATGCGCGTAGAGGATAGGAAGGGATAATTCAAGGGAAGGTGCTCTGGAAGACCACACTCCTGGAGGAGGCCGGAAGGACCAGGACTGATCTGGTCCTGCTGCCCCAGTCTGCGAAGTTTGAAAAGTGAGCCAGGGTTGAGGGGCTGCAGATGTGCATGTCCCATATGACAGGGCCCTGTGTCACAACCTGTCCTGCTACAGTGAGGCCCAGGACCTGAGAGATTAGCAATTGATGCACCCTCGTGTAACCTTCACGTCTGGGGTGACTGCGCATGTTTCTTTTGGTTTCCTATGAACAGAATGAAAACTAAAACTGATACCAAGGAGTTTGTTTACTGCTTCCCCTTATCAATTGTTAACTGACTCAGGAAGTATGATTCACAATCCCTAGCAGATAGGCTGTTCAGGCAGTTTGACTTATTGATTTGGATGGGTTAAAAAAGAAAAAAGCAAAAACTGGCTATCATCTTGCTACCTTTGCTCTGCTGTCTGCCTGGTGCTTGCCTTTCTTTTTTCTTTTTCTTTTTCTTTCTCTCTTTTTCTTTCTTTCTTTCTTTTCTTCCCTTTCTTCCTTTCTTTCTTTCTTTCTTATACTCGGGATTGAAGCCAAGGCCTTCACCCTGAACTACATACAGTACCCTGTTTTGAGACACAGTCTCACTGACTGGATGCTACAGATTAATACTGGTGAAAAAGGATTTCCAAGGTTTTCCTAAAAATCTCCAGATACTGAAGTCACAATCACTTTCCACAGATGCACCCTATTCTGTACCTTTCTTCAGCCAGGTTGAGGACAAAAAACACTACTTAATGGCTCTGATAAAAGGAAGCTGAATTAACTTCAGGGTTCAAAAAAGACTGCAAAAGCTCCTGAGCAGACCTAATTCCACATGCCCTGATCACTGCAGCTGGACCACAAGAGCATGGGTGGGACACAGCCATGGCTGTGTGTGTGTGCACGCGGCTGACACTCTCACGTACCCTTCACCACTGCTTCCCTTGGCGCTACTCTTATACCTTGCTCCTTTTAGGTATTCTCTTCTTTCCACCAAGAGCTGATGGGTTAGTCTTTGCTAAGTAATTAGAACAGAGCCTAGCACACGGTAAGTACTAGTACATTAGCTAATGCTACTATTACTGCCCACCTGCCAGGCTCCTGCAGGCCCTCTTAGCTTTAACTGCCAAATCTTTATCATCAGCTCTGATCTCCCTCCAACTTCTAGTCATTTATGACACACCAGTCTGCTATCCCTGTAACCCACCAACACTCCCACCACCACACGTACCCTCAACTTACCATTTCCCTACTGATCTGGTCCTGTGGCCCTTGACCCAGAATGTTATCCAGGAAACTTGGGCCCTGGCCCCATCACAAAATGGAGTTACCTCAACTGCACTTGCCCACACCCTCAATCAGCACCACCCATCTATCCCAAGGAGCTTGGGATATCCCAGTCAGTCATTCCTGAGCTGAGTACTAGGACCGAGCCATCCTAAGACACAACTTGGATATGGTCTTTGCCTATGAAAGACACATTTGCCCAGGCCCAGGTCCACGACGAGGCACTGGACACCCTCTGCAAATGGCTAGATCAATAGTGGGAGCAGGAGGAAAGGAATGTGGGCTAAAGCCCAAGAAGCTGGAAAAGCAATGACCAACAATGAGTGCACCTTCATCACCATCGTTTCTTGTAAGATCTCCAAATGTTTTTGGCAGAAGGGACTCTGTCTTTATTTAAAGTTCATGCAGGCTTATGAAGACCTTCCTAAGAAACACTACAGTGACTTGAAGATCTATCCATTGTTTGCTAACCTGGCAAAATCTACACTCTCAGGGCCAATGGAAGCGTCGTCTTGAGAGGCATTAACTGTGAAGACAAGTTGAGTGACGTTCAGGAGTACCAGCCCTGTGGACTTCAAGCCTGGGATCATCTGAGAGGACTTTTTTTTGAGACAAGGTCTCACTGTAGTTCAGTTCAGGCTGCCCTTGATTTCACCATGTAGCCCAGACTGTCCTTGAACTCATAGAATCCTCCTGCCTCAGCCTTCCAAGTGCTGGGATTACAGACGTGCACCACTATGCCCAATTTGAGAGGAGTTTTGCATCCAATTTGGCAGGAACAAATCCATGGCAGTGATTTCATCAAGGGTGAAGATCTGCGTGTGCATGAGAAACTGGTAGATTATAAAAACTGTGCTTAGTGTGGGATCTACAATGAGGGCACTCTGTAGGGCATTTTCCATCCACTTCCCTCCTGGTTCGGGTGGAGGAACAAACTGACAAATTTCTAGATTTCCTTAGAATGCAGAGGGAAATTATTGGAGCCATGGCTGCTCCCTCTACAGCGGTACATAGTTACCATCAGGTAATAATGTTTGATCCTCACTCTGCCACCCAAAGGAGTGTGGGTAATGTTAGACAGGAGGCAAGAGGACCACCCAATCCTAACGTCCCATGAGGTGACACGTGCCCCTCAAGGTGCCTGCCCACACCGAGGCTCAGTTCCCTCCACCTCCCCACCAGCCTTCTCAGGTCCTATGGATGCTTCCTCCTGGGCTACCGTCACCATTCCCACTTCATCCCTGAGTCTGCTCTGGTCAGACTGCAGACCTGCAGAGATCTGCACTCAGCGAGATCTCTCTCTTGGCCCTATCTTCGCCTTACAGAGAACCTGAGGTTCCAGGAAGCAGCCAAGTGCTACCTGCTATTTGTGTCTCTTATGCAATTTCCAATTCCTCACACAAAAGCCTCAGCCCTCAGACCTGCTATGGTTTCTACCAGATGTCTCACACCTCGCCGCATTCCCGTCCCCTGAAACCTGCATACATATGGTCAGTGCAAGTCTGAGAACAAGGCCGAGGTCGTGAACTATCAGTGGATCCAGCCTTGAAGAGCGAGTGGTCTCTGGAGTAAATCCAACAGGGAAAAAATTAGGTCAAGACAAACATGTGGTGGGGCATACCTATAAGCCTACCGCTCCAGAGACAGAGGCAGGAAAATCCCTAAAGTTTGAGGTCAACCTGAGTTATACTGTGAGTTCACGACCAGTCTCCAAACAAAAACAAAAAAACACCTGGTAACTTCAAGCAAATCACTTAGGAGCTGAGACTCACTGTCCTCATTTACAAAATGCTAAAACAATTCCTACCTCATGGCCCATAAATCCATGTGGTTTTTACCAGCAGTTGTAATTTTGAGTTCTTAAATCTCCTAGATACCTCAGGTCCTTATTTCACTTTCCCAAATAGCTTAAGTACAGTATTAGCATTTTATGAACCAGGGGAGGGAAAGCTCAGGGCACTGACTTGCCCACCATGGTACAGTTGGTGAACAGCAAGGGTGCATCAGGCCCGTAAACACAGCAGTAACTAGCTCAGGTGCCACAGCGGGCTGGTTAGGCAGGCTGGCCTATACCAGGGCAGCTGTCCTTGAAAAACTTATGCCTGTAATACCAGCACTTGGGAGGCTGAAGCAGGAGTTTGAGGCCAGCCTAGACTACATAGCAAGACCCTGTCTCAAAAAACCAAAAAGGGCAATGCAGGAAGTAGACAGGGGTTCACCAGGGATCTATACCCAGGTTAAATCTAATCCTTGCCTGTTCAAACCAAGCCATCTTACAATTACCAAATAAAATGTTGTAAAACCTTGTTTTTCTTTCCCTACACCACATCAATGGGCCAGTCTGAAATGAGAAAACACGTTGGCTTTGCCCATGTTCTATGTTTCACAAAAAGATATCCAGGTGAAAGCCTACTTTGCCCCAGATACACTACCTCTTTGCTTTCTAGCCCAGAAAATGTTTCTGGACTATGTTCCCTTCTCACAAAGGGAATGGCAGCTCAACTAGCAGCTACTAAGCACTTGGACTTAATTTTCTGACTGCATGGAACCTCAGACCAAAACTCAAGTAACTGCAGCTCTACTGAGTCAGTGCTGAGCAGCTCTGGCCCCAGCCATTTGTCCAGGTCCCCTGAAACACCCCTTGTGCATGCTTCATTATGGAGGGAACACCCTCTCTGCTTTTCTTTCACTCCTCCATCTTCCACCACAAAGCCAAATCATGTTTTAAAAAAACACCAAATGTAGTCAGCAGACATTTTTAATTAAGAAATCCTATAAATCAGGACCACCACAATTCAGACACTCCGTTGCGAAGTACATGTCAATAGCTACATCTGGAGGATGAACTAGCCATCCAATCTTCAAAGAATTGGTTTAGCTACCTTGAAGTTTGGGAGTGGCACCGTACTAAAGTGCCTTCAAGTTTCATTCACAAGAGTCAAGCCAGCGTTTTCTCCTCCTGGAGAGTCACATTTAAAAAAAAAAAAAAGGGTTCAGTCCCTCACAAAGAAAAGCTGGCACAGGAGGAGGCGACTGACCAAAGGCCCAGTAAAAGCAGAAAAGTGTCCAGGGCTCCCATCCAATCCTACAGCTACCAGAAGGAAGAAAGGCCAGTTAGGAGGACAAGAATTTGTTTATGACAGTTTCTGAGAAAGCTAGTGGCATGGCCAAGAGTAGCCTGCCTAGCAGGAGGGAGGAGTTCTGGAAAGAGGAAAACCCCTCAAAAATCAACCTTCTGCTATGTCCCTCTTTGCCTGTGTCTCTTTGGGGGACTGTAAGTGGTGGCAAAGCAGATAAGGCTCTTCTTGGAACAAGAAAGACACCCAGGCTTAGTTCTCCCAGGAATCCCAAAGCCTCCTAGTTACAGTTAAATGTGACCTTCTACCACAGGTGGCAAGGTCAAGTCATTTGAGAGCCTACATTCCAATTCAGCATTTTCAGGAAATGCTCCACGGCCTGCCTGTCTCCAGACAGAAGTTCCTGTCTCCATCTCCACCAGCTGCACATGAAGTGGGGAGAAAGAGGGCGATGGCAACCCACCCACCACAAAGTTTTCACATACTGAGCCGGGCATGGTGGCGCACTCCTGTAATCCCAGCACTCAGGAGGCTGAGGCAGGGGATCCTTGAAAGTTCGAGACCAGCCTGGGCTACAAAGTGAGCCCAAGGTCAGCCTGAACTGCATAGTGACATCGTGTCTCAAAAAGACAAAAAAAAGTGTTTACAGACTTCACCCCAGAATTGGTTTGCACAGCAATTGTAGCACCGTTTTCAGTAGGCACCTCCACCTCCATACAATAAAAAATGTATTAGCTATCATTTTTGTTTTGTTTTGTTTTTTGTACCGGGGATCGAATCGAACTCACGACTGCGCGCTTGCAAGGCAGGTGCTTATGCCGCTGAGCTAAATCCCCAGCCCGAGTTATTATTTTACAAGGGTTGGTGAAAATCCCCCTTCCTTCCCACCCCGGTGAGCCATCTTTAAACAATTCAAGTGCAAGACGGCCAAGTCGGTCAGGTACAAGTTGATGATGCAAGTAGCTGCCAATTAGTTCCCTCAGTTTAGCCCAGGGTTCTTGACCCTGAGAAGCCGGAGAAGCTTTCACAAGAGGAAAAGCCACCGCTTGGCCCGTGCATTTCTCCAGGCTTTACGTTTTGTCACGCACCCTTGCTGGGTGCCAGTTAACTTCTCGGCTTGAGGTCTCTCCCCAAGCGCTTTCCTACAGCCCGTGTCGCCGCCCTAGCGGCGGAAACAGAAGATTCAGCTCTGGGTTGACAGGAGCAGGAGGATGCAGCAGGATCTGCGTGGTAACGTCCGTCCTCTTCTGGGAGGCTCGGGTCAGAGAACCTTACCCGAGGTCTGCAGGGCGACAGGATCCGGTCCGCTGCCAGCGCTCTCGGGTCCCGGGACACTCACGGGGCTGGTGGCTGCAACCGCAGCGACAGCTCTCTGGAGCCTTCGCACTGCCTCCTTGATGAGGTTTCCCGAGAGCACGAGTTGCTGCAGGAGCCGGTGCGGGTCGTCGTCGCTGCCCACGCGGGCACCAGCCTGGGTGCAGCGTCGCTGCTGCAGGCGCCGGGAGGCAACAGCGCCCTGGAGCCATTCTCGCCTGCACGGCCGGGGCAACACACTGGGATCTACGGCGAGCTCCGCCACGCAGTAGGGTGCAGTTCGGCCGCGAACCCGGCCGCGGTCCCCGAGCGCACAGCGCACGGCCCCCGGGGGCGCCGGGCTGCCCGCCTCTGCACACGCGGGCCGCAGCCCCAGGGACGCCGCCGGGGGTCGCGGGGGCTGCAGCGAAGGCCCAGGAGGCGCGCGCGGGGAGGCCGGGCTGTCGCACGCCGCGTCCAACTGCAGCGTCTTGCTGATCTGGGCCACCAGCCGGTCCACCTCTCCCGAGCCGCCCAGCGTCACCGACTGCTCCAGCAGGAGGAAGCTGCCCTCCTCCTCCCCCTCCGCTTCCTCGCCGGCTTCCTCTTCCTCCTCCCTCCGGCACGGCATGGCCCCCCGCCCGGGCACCCGGGGTCCTGCGCGCGTCGGTGGTGGCTCGGCTGCCCGCGGGTTGGGTAGACCGCGGCGGAGGTGGGCGCGGACCAAGGCTGGGGCTGAGGCCGGGGCCGGGGCCGGGGCCGGGGACGCGGGAGCCGGGGCAGCGAGTACTCGAGCCGCGCGCCGCCTGCAACCCAGGAGCCGGAATCCTGCCGGCTTGGGTAGATTTGTAAACAATGGGTGACGTCGCGCGGGCGCTTCCACCGCGCGGGGCCGGGAGGGACGCGCCAGGTGACTCTGGGGCTGGGCTTTGCGGGAAGCGCAGAGTCGCGGCTGCTGCTTTCGCTGACGTGTGTTCATTATTTGTCCACAATGGTATCCAGGGCGTGGGTACAGCTTTCGTCCTGACCTTGTCCCACCAGCAGCACGAGAAGCCATACCCCCCGTGAAGTCCAGCATTGGTTGAGGCCATGCTCGGACACACCTACCCACACCTTCCTAGCCCTCCCTGCGGGCGCCCGCTCCCCACGTGTCAGCCGCGCCTGTTCTCCGCTAACGCCCGCCGTCTGCAGCCCTGCGGGGAGGGCGGGGAGTTACGCGTGGGGGCAGGGAAAGGCGGGGAATTGCCCGGAACCCGGACGCTTTTAAAGAGGCCGAGTATGACAGAGGTGGGGTCTCTGAACCCTCCCTCTCCGGCATCCTTTAAGCCTTTAGACACAGGGGAAGAAAAAGAAAAACTACAGCCTAGCTCGAGAGTTGGCTTTTTTTTTTTTTTAATTCAACTAGAAATACAGGGATTGGAAATTTTTCTTATAATCATAGGACTCAAACAGGTTAAAATATTTTTCCCCTGGATTTTTCCTCTAGCCTTTTTTCTATAAAAATATATAAACAGCCATGCATACAGTGTTACACACTTTTTACTTTGCATGACATCAGCGCCGTTCGTGTTACTGCATGCACTGCGAAAACATTCTCATTATGTAAATTTCCACTACGTGCTTCTAATCATTTAAATTTCTTTAACCCTGCTGTGTGCCTAATTTTACGTTGTAAATAAATGTGTGAATAACATTTTTGCCCATAAAACTTTTCCATATTTATGATTCTCAGACCGTAGTCACAGGAGTGGAATTGAAGGTCGAAGGATATAGGTATTTTCAGGTATAAATATATGAAAAATATATTAAATTATTTTCCAAGAATTAGGTAACCGTATTATTAATGTGTGAGCAGACATACATTGCACCTTCACTAGAATTTGAGTATTATTGGAAAAAAAAACTTTTTGCTAATTTTGCAGGTGAAATTGTGTCTTCTTTCATTTTCCATATTTTTTATTTTAGAGTTTTCTACATGCTTTTTAACTTTGTTCTTGGTAAATTGGGCATGTTTTACTACAAAAAAATTGGGTTTTGTGGTTTGTTACACTTTCTTGTTTTGTTTTGAGAATCTCATGATGTAGTCCAGTCTGGCCTTAAATTTAAGATTCTCCTGCATTAACCTCCTGAGTGCTGGAATTACAAGCTTGCACCACCAACGCCTGACTTCCCCCCCCCAGGCAAACTTAACAAATTTTAATGCAATTAAATCTATAAAATTCTTTTGAGGAAGAAAAAAAGGGGGCTTAGGATGTAGTTCTGCGACTTAAGCACCTGCCTGGCAAGTGCAAGGTCGTGAGTTTGATCCCCCGTACCAAAAAAAAAGGAGACTTCTAAAGTATGCTAAATTTAGAGTCTCATTGCCTCCAGAAAGTTATTAAATACTCAGTTCTATTTTCCTTAGGTTTTTCTAATGCCTTGATTTTTTTCAAATCTGCCTGGGATTAATATTGGTCCATGGTGCAAGATGAGATGAGTTTTAAACCATTCTTTTCTAGAGAGTGTGCTGGCCAAGGCTATCTTTCCTCCCCAGGACAGAGGTGAGTGGGTAGTGTACACAGACGGTCTGTCTTGTGAATTCCCAGTTGCTGGTTAAAGTGGTTGTGAGGACTGGGTGGGGCTGGGAATATTTTGATCGCCTCAGTCAAAAGCACCCTGAGCAGGTTGTACAAAGACTAGATTCAAATTTTCTTCCTGCTACATGCGGGGTGTAGGACTCCTGGCAAATCACTTTACGAGTGTTTTCACTTGTTAAATGGAGAAAGTAATCCCAGCCCTGCCTGCGCCTGAGAATTGTTTTCAGGATCAGATGAGATGATGGGGACAGGTTTTGTCAGGCATTACACAAATGTCCTGTGGGATTAGGTCTAGTGGTTTACTAACAGGGGCGTGGCTGGCTTCTGGGGATGTGCCACCCCCGACTGCTAATAAATCAATGATGAAGGCCCCCCTGAAGCCTGCCAGGCCGAGGGTACCCTAGAGCCCTTACTTCCTTGAGCTGGCCTGGGCCTTGGATTCCACCTGGGTCTCCCTGACCTGGCATCCTCCCAGAGTGTACCAGGGGCGCCCTGTGCGGGGTACATGCCACAACTAGTTCTGCAGGTTTGGGCGATGGAACCTCTCCCAGCGGCCGCTCCCTGCTATTTCTCTATGGAGGGCTCTCCATACACTTCACAGATGAAGACTGGAAGCCATTTCCCCCAGAGACAGTGCAGCTATTTTCATTCCGATGGTACTTACTGGAAAATTTCAAGGGAATGAAAATTAGAGGAGGGTTTATGGATTTCAGTAGAGTTAAAATGGTTTTTTTTTTTTCCCTTCTCTGTAAGATGATGCCTGGCTGTAAGCAGAGAAAAGCAGTTTTATGCTCCATTGATTTTAAACATTAATGGTTCTGGCGAAGCTATTGTCTCTAACCCAGCATCCCTGGAAGTTGTTTTGTCTTCCTGTCAGGGTAATTCCAGTAGTGTTCTTACTACTACTGTACAGGAAATGGAGCTTTGAGATGGAATTCTTTAAAAAAAAAAAAAAACTTCCCTTTATAATGTTGCTTTTGTGTGCAGATTGCCATGTAAATATGCCTAGATGGAGATATTATACTATTCATTATAGAGACTAATGCGTAGGAAAGACTTGCTCCATTTTCAGGGTGCTTCTCTAGAGAGCTTTGAAAGAGGGAAGTGCTCACTGCGCCAGTGGGAAGCAAAGAAATGCCCTGAATTAGGAAGCAAAATACAAGATGCCAGAGAGTCTCAGATGCAATTAAAAGTAATGAGAAGGTATCAAAAAGGAAGCAGTGACGCTTGTGCGCCTGGCACACTGGCTGCCTGCCTGGAAAGAGACACTGAGAGATTCACATATACCCAAGGAAGAACACCAGATGCAGGAGTGTTAGTCTTACGTAGCCTGCGCGGGATTCCTGACCAAGGAGTCATCGGCAGTGTGGCCCTCCCTTTAGCTTATCTGTGCTCAGACACACCAGGCGGGAAAACATGGCATGATGCTAGGCTTGGAATTGCACCCGGGTGGGGTCAGGTCACCCTCTGTGCCTTTAGTTCTTAATCTGTAACCTAGGCAGACTTCTGAAAGGCCCAGCCTGCGAATGAGGGTGGTACTAGAGTTGAGTTAGACGCTGGGAAGCAGAAATAACTTTGGGGATGTTCAAATTCAAAAAGGACACATTCTAATCTAGCATTGTTACAGGCAACTGAGTTAGAAATATTACAGGAGTCAGGGCTGGGCCCGAGAAGGAGCTGTGCAGATCAGATACCTTGCAGCTGTGGGGGTAGACAGACACTTCTGCTGTGGACCAGAGCTCAAGACAAAAGATAAAACAAATGTACCCATGTACCTCCTAAGGATAACCTTCAGGGATTAATATTCTAAATAGGTCTCCATCACCCTGAGGAAGTCAGTAGTCACTAACCCAACCCCCTACAGGAAGAGTCACTGTTCTTTAAGAGTGCCTGCTTGCTTGCTATGTGACTGACATTTGTCCCCAACTTAATTTTACCTGAGCAGTTAATTTTTTTCCCCCCAGTACCAGGGATTGAACTCACAACCTCGTGCTTGCCAGGTATGCGCTGATGCCACTGAGCTAAATTCCCGGCCTGAGCAATTAACCTTATTGGTTGGCAGTAGTTCTGTCCCACATCATGCCCATCTAGTGAGTATCCCTGTTTTCCCCACGTTAGACCTGCCTAACTTTGTGGTTTTCTCTGTAAGTGACCCTAGAAAAGACAGTCCTTGGCAACCCACTGAGGACCCCTTCTGTCTCTCAGACAGAAGCTTTCTTTCTCTCAATAAATATATTCTCCTCTTAACCTCTGTTGTTCCTAAAATTCATACTTCAGTTTTAGCACAAACCCATACCGAATATCTAGTAGATTGGGCCCTATATCGGCATGATTGTGAAACCCTGTGATCATAGCACTCAGGAGGCTGAGGCAAGGGTTTCATGAGTTCAAGTCCAGCCTGGACTACAAGACCATGTCTTCATTGGGGAAAAAAATAATTGTAGGGGCTGGATAGGTAGCTCAGTGACAAAGCACTTTGAGGTCCTAGGTTTTGTGTTTTTTGTTTTGATTTGCTTGGGTTGAGTTTTTTAATTTGTTTTTGTTTCAGTCCTAGAGTTGAAACCCAGGGCCTAACAAATGCTAGGCCAAAGCTGAAACACTGAGCTACTAATTATTTTTTTAAATTTTATTTTAAAGAGAAAAAAAGATACAACAAAATTTCAAAACAAGATAATAGAAGGGTAACAATGATTAATACACTGTATTAATTACTCAGAGTACAACATATTGGCATTTAATTATCCAAACAATATTAGCACAAATCTTTCTTTTCAATGAACTAAGAGAAATTAGTAGTGTAAGTATATGAACTATCATAGATATAGATATATAAATATATATTGCTTTTCCTTCCTTCTTTTCTCCATTCCCCAACCCCAGTTTCTCTTTCTTTTTGAAGCTTCTTCCCATTTCACAATATCTATTATACATTTTGGATCTTATTTACTTTTTCAGCTTCTCATACTAGGGAGACAATACAGTGTTTACACATGTGTGACTGGTTTATTTCACTTACGAATATGGTTTTGAGTTGCATCCATTTACCTATAAAAGTCTTCAGTTTATCCTCCTTTATAGCTGAGTTGTGCTCCATTGTATAAAACGACTACATGTTTTTTATCCATTCCTCAGTTGATGAGAATTTGGGCTGTTTCCAAGATCTGGCTATTACAAACTGTGTTGCTATAAACATGGATGCACATATATCACTGTGGTACGATGTTTTTAATTTTTCTGGGAAGATACCCTGAAGGAGAATAGCCGTGTCAAATGGGACCTGAAATTCTAGTTTTTCGAGGAATCTCTGCACTGATTTCCACAGTGGTTGCACCAATCTCCAGTCCCATTCCCGCCAACAGTGGAAGAAGATTCCTTTTTCCCCACAACCCCTCCACCATTTGTTATTGGTTGATTTCTTGATGGTAGCCATTCTTTCTGCAGTGAGATGGAATCTCAGTGTTGTTTTAATTTGCATCTCTCAAATAACCAGTGCTATTGAACAACATCCCTAGTCTGAAATGGCTAATTTTATGTTACATAAATTTCAGTTCAGGCCAAGCATGGTGGCATATGCCTGTAATCCCAGGACTAGGGAGGCTGAAGCAGGGGGATCACTGTGTTATAAAGACCAGCCTGAGCTGTATGGCAAGACCTTGTCTCAAAAAAAGGGGGGGGGATTTCACCCCAATAAAAAATTTTTATTGGGACTGGGGTATTAGTCAGCTTCCCTGTCACTGAACAAAATACCTGATACCCAGCTGGGTATTTTGCCACACATCTGTAATCCCAGCTCTTGGGAGTTTGAGGCAGCATTGTGAAGCTGTAGAGAGTAAGTTCAAGATCAGCCTGAAGGACATAGCAACACCCTGTCTGAAAACAACCAACCAGACAGATGGAGGGATGCCTTGACATCCAGAATTGAAAGAAGGAGAGGTCTGTTTTGGCTCAGAGTTCCAGTGGGTTCAGTCTATGATTGGCAGGCTGTAAGGTAGGAACAGCATGGTAGGAGGGTATGGCTGAGGGAAGCTGCTCACTCATGGTGGCCAGAAAGCAGGAAAAGAGGGGAGAGAAGCCAGGGACAAGAATACACCCTCCCAGGTTGGGTCCCCATGACCCACCTCCTCCTACCAGGCCCCACTTTCTCAGCACGTTCAGCTGCGGACTCATCGGTGCATAATCCACTGATAAGGGTGACGCCCCACAATTCAGTCACCTTCCAGAACCCATCTCTGAACACAACAAGGCTGTGGGGGACATGGTAGCTACAAACCATGCCAGGTGTATAGTTCAGGGGTAGAGCACTTGCCTAGCATGTGCAAAGCCCTGTGTTAGACCCCTAGCACTGCCACAAAACAACTAAAAAGATTAGGTACCATAACCGCACTCTATTTGTCGTCTATTTGCTGATATTAAATAAACACCCCTTCACCACTGTCTTAGTTACTTTCTCATTGCTGAGACAGAATTCCCAACATCCACAGTACACAGGAGGAAAGGTTTACAGAGGTTTCAGTCTACAGTCACTGAGTCTAAAGAAGGACGCTCTGGTAGAGGCCCGTGGAGAAGGGGTGCTTATGGCACTGCAGTCAGATGCAGAAAGCCATCAAAGGAGGAGAGAGGAACATAGGCTCTGCCGGGCCATGTACCCAGTGACCATCTCCTCCAGCCAGTCTCCACCTCCCAGCATCACATTTAGCCATAAGCCATCAATGGACTTGTCCACTTACATGCCTCACACATCCATGATCCAATCAGCTCTCCAAACCCCACCTACGAGCACATGAGAGTGGGGGCACAGCATGGCTGTTAAATGATAACAACCATGTTTCCAATGTAGGCCTAGTCTTTTTCTGTCTTTTCTTTTTTCTTTCTTTCTTTTTCTTTTTTTTTTTTTTTACACGAGGTCTCACTCTGTAGTGCAGGCTGGCCTTGAACCTGCTTATGTAGCCCGGGCTGGCCTTAAACTCACATCAATCCTCCTGCCTCAGCCTCTCAAGTGCTGGGATTATAGGCATATGCCCTAGGTCTAATCTTTTTTGACTTTTAGGTCGCATTAAAAATGCCTCATTGCCTGACCAGCTCGCTCCAGGTATACATTTCTTCTGGCAACTGTGTCTTCGCAAAGCACAGAAGTGAATGCTGATTCAGAGGTGCCCAGGGGACCACACAGGTTTGACGAAGACCTTCAGTAATCCTTCCCATCCCAAAGCCCTCTTTGGGTAACCAGACTCTCTCCTTTGTTCTAAGGCTGTAGGCTGGGGAGGAAGGTACCATAGGATGGATGGAGAAAGGGATTTCTTTTTCAGCACTGGGACTGAACCCAGAGCCTTGAGAATGCTAAGCAAGTGCTCTATCAGTGGGCTACAGCCCTAGCAGAAAGAAGTGTTAAGACAATTACTGTTTTAGTAATTATCATTAAATTTTACCTTGAACTCTAAGGCCCAACCTCCAACACAAAAAAATACAATTTCCTTGAATAAAACTGTAGATTCAGATAACAGAGCAATGGTTGTCAAGGTTAAAGATCAGGGAGGCAGGAACAACAGAGAGGAGGGTGAGATACTTGGGAGGTTATTAGCCACTTAGTATTAGTATTGAGGGGGTGCATCCTTCCAAGGGTGTTGAAATTCAGGATTTTGGCCAGGAGTGGTGGCACACACCTGTAATCCCAGCTCTCCAGACTCTGGCTCAGGAGGATTGCCCCGAGTTTGAGTCTAGCCTGGGCTACAGAGTGAGTTTAAGCCAGTCTAGACTACATAGCGAGACCGTGTCTCAAAAAAAAAAAAAAATGTGTAACCATCAAAACTCAGAATTTAGCCAGGCATGCTGGCATGTGCCTGTGGTAGCAGGTACTTAGGAGGCTGAAGTGAGCCCAGGAGTTTGACATCACCCTGGGCAACACAGTAAGACCCCATCTCAAAAAACAAACAACTTGGGCTGGGGATTTAGCTCAGTGGCATAAGCACCTGCCTGACAAGCACAAGGTTGTGAGTCTGATCCTCAGTACCAAAAAAACAAAACAAAACAAAACCCCTCAGAACATTTCTGAAACAATGAACTATAGACACACATACCATGTAGTGATTATGCTGGTGACTGCATGGGAGCATAGCTTCGTCAAGAATACTTAAAATGGGTGAATTCATTATATGTAACTATACCTCAGTAAAGTGGAATTTTAAGAACTGTAATCCTAGCACTTGGGAGGCAGGAAGGATTCCAGTGAGTTTTGGGCCAACCAGGGCTGCGTACTGAGTTCAAGTTCAGCCTGAACTACATAGCAAAACCAATCAGGGGGAGAGAATATATATATATACATATATAACCAAGCCAATATAATCCCTAATAAATCACATCATCTGGGGAGGTAAAAGAGAGGAACAAGTAGACGAAGTAGAATGCTGGCTGCATGCCAAACCAGGCCCTATGCTGCAGGGTCACCATGTCCTACAGCTGTCACCCACCTGTTCCAGCACTCAGAACACTGAAGCACACCTGTGCTGTCGCAGGCTCTGTGCCAGATTCCTGGGCCACAGCAACAGACAGGGCCTAACCTCTGCAGCCTGTGGGTGTGTGACTTTCTGTGACAGTAGGGCCTCTTTGGAGGTGATTGAGGTGATTGAGGGGAGCTGAGCCTGGTGGGCCTAAGTCATCATAAGGGTCCTTATCAAAGGGAGGCAGAAGGTCAGCCTTTAAGAAGAATGACAGGAGTGGAGGTCGAAGTGGTGCAACGCTGACTTTAACCGTGGAAGGGGCCCTGAGCCAAGGGATGAGGCAGTCTCCAAAGGCTGGAAACAGTGAAGAAACAGATCTTCCCCTAAAGCCTTTGGGAAAAACACACGCCCGCCTACACCCTGATTAAATTCAGTAACACCCACTTCAGGTTTCTGGTCACCAGAATTGTAGGATAATAATCTGTGGGGTTTTTGGTTTTGGTTTTGGTTTTTTGAGACAGGGCCTCACTATGTAGTCTAGGCTGACCTTGAACTCACGGTGTAGCCCAGGCTGGCCTCAAATTCATGGTGATCCTCCTACCTCAGCCTCCGCAGTGCTGGGATTACAGTCATGTGCCACCACGCCCAGCCTAATTTGTAGGGTAAAAAAATCAAAAAAGGTTTTTGTTTTGTTTTGTTTTGTTTTGTTTTATTTTGTTTTGTTGTACTGGGAATTGAACTCAGGACCTGAGCTATATCCCTGGCCCCAATTTGTGTTATTTGAAGTCACTAATATCTGGAAATTTTTTACAACAGCAGTGAAACAAATATACAACCTAACAGGAAAATGTGTAAGCGATTATTGTAAACTACCCTAATCACAGGTTATAAAATGGGGTCAGGACACCTCGAACCAGCATCATAAGGCAGGAAATCCTTCTGAGAAAGACCCAGCCTGCGTCTCAAGGACAGTGTGACAAAGTATCCGTGAAAACCTCTCTCCCGTCCTCAGAGGCACAGCTACCACACGCTGCCTGGCCTTCTTTACAGTTAAACGTGGCCAAGCAACAGCCCTGGCCAGGGAAATGTGAGCAGAGCTGATGTAGACTGACCCACAGAACGTCCCTTGCATGATCATGTGGTGCATTTTCCTACTGTGCCAACAGGGCATCAACACTCAGGAGCTGCGTGAAGCTGACAGAGACCCCACCCCACCCACGCAGGAACAACTGAGCATGGTCACCCCTTGATGTCGTGAGTCATTCCTTCCAGGACCCTGCAGGGATACCAGACTGCATGGGTGCTCACCCCTTATACAAGAAGGCATCATACTCGTCTCTCTCTCTCTCTCTCTTTTTTTTTTTTTTTGACAGGTCTTGCTTTGTAGCTCAGGCTGGCTTTGAACTCACTGCAGTCCTCTTGCCTCAGCCTCCCAAGTACTGCAATCACAGATAGGCACCACCTCACCCAGCTTGCTCTTACTCACTTTAAATCAACCCTAGATCACTAATAATACTAATAATACCTAAAACTATGTAAATGCTGTGTAAATAGTTGTTGTAGTCTGCTGTTTAGAGAATAATAACAAGAAAAAAGTCTGTGCATGTTTGGTACAGACCTGGTTTTTGTTTCTTTCTTTCTTTTCTTTTGGCTGTACTGGGCACTGGACTCAGGTCTTCCTGTTAAGGTCAGTCTTACATTTTGAGCGTGTGGGAGCTGTCTGGGACCCACATCTCTGTCAGTCATCCTGACAAGGTTAGAAGGGAGTTGAGTTGGGAGGGAGTTAGCAGCCCAGGTCCTAGTCCTGATTTCTCTAGCACCTGGGGCATCTCCGTGTGCTGCTTCTTCCGGTCCTCTGTAAAGTACCCAGGTCAGGAGCTGTTCTAACGGAGGAGGAAGAACCTGCTGGCTCCCAGCTCAAGGAAACCATGGTGCTCCCCTTTAATGTAGGCCTGTGGCAGCTCTTTGTTTGTTTGTTTGTTTGTGACAGAGTTTTGCTAAATTTCCCAGGCTTGTCTTGAATTTGCAACCCTCTTGCCTCAGCCTCCTGAGGCATTGAGATGATAGGAGTGGGCCACCACACCCAGCTTGAACTAGGTAAGTACATGAAAACTACTGTCTCCCAGAAAGAATGAAAACAACTAACAAGGTTAAATTAAATGCGAATTTATATAATAATGCTTAATCTTTCATTATGTACCATGTACCAAACTTATGTATATGTTTCATTTATTATTAATTAGATATAATTACCTCTGAGGAAATGGAGGTATTAGTCCATGCTCACACAATAAGCAAGTAGAGGGCTGGATTTAGAGTGTCCACCCATCCCAATTGGCCAGCTACTCTCCTAGTTTTAGCATTGAAAGCCCTTTTCTTGGGAAATTTCTCTGTGACACTTGGTCATCCTAACCTAGTGGTTCTCAGTGGGGAGCAGTTTTGGGATGGGAGCTATTATTATAGTAATGGTGGTTATTATTTACATTACTACCATGCACTATTTTTTAACCTCTCACTTTCCCTCTTTTGCACCACTAGGATGTCCCTAAGTGTCTTAGTACATTTTCTGGTGTTGTAACAAAATACCCAAGACCAGGTAATTTATAAAGAATAGAGGTTTATTTCCCTCACAGTTCTGGAGTCTGGGAAGTTCAAAAACACATCACTGCCATCTGCTCATCCTCCTGTGAGGGCCTTAATGTCACCCCCTACCATGGTGGAGGGATTCCCTGGTGATACCAGACAAGTGGGAGCATAACTAATAAGAGACGGGCATTCCTTGTGGCATTATTACTCAGGCATAAAAAGAAAAGAATTACTGATCATGCCTGTGTCGAACTCCAAGTATGAGGCTAAGTGGAAGAAACCAGACACATGAGACCACACGCATGACCCCGATTTACATGAGAAGTCCATGAGAAAGCCCACAGGAACGCACAGTAGAGGGAGCTCACTGTTTCACAGCAAAGCTACTGCCTTGACTACCCATTCATCGCTTGTGGGTTAACCATCAACACTGCAGTCCTGGAGAGCAAGTTTCCAACGGGAACTGTGTGGGGACTCATTCAAACCTGTGTCTGCTCTGCCACGGCACTTCCGGGCTTGAGGAGGAAGGAGTTCATTTGGGAGCTCTGGGGCGAGGAGGGACCTAAACTGTCCTTTTCACCAGCACTCACTGCTCGGGCTCTGCCAGTGCCTGAGCCACAGCCCAGGCTGCCCAGTCCCAAAGCCCCCTAAAGGCCCAGTGGCAAGGAAGAGGTTAGAGACAGAGTCAGTGCGGAGTACCACTGATCAGCTCAGCACAGCTTCAGCGCTCCCTTAAACCTCCATCTTCAGTGGGGCTTTCTCATTTTTGAACAATAAAAGTTCATTGCAGGGGGCTGGGGATTTAGCTCAGCGGCTTAAGCGCCTGCCTTGCAATCAGGCAGTCGTGAGTTCGATCCCTGGTACCGATAAAAAAAAAAAAAAAAGTTCATTGCAAACAAAAGTCTTTTTTTTTTTTTTGGAGACAGAATCTTACTTACATAGCCTGGGCTGGCCTCGAACTCACTGAGCACAATCCTCCAGTCCTGACTCTGGGGTGCTAGGATTACCAGCCTGCACCATCACGCCCAGTGACAAATAAAATTTAAGCCGAACTGGGTGTGGTGGCACAGTCCTGTAATCCCAGCACTTGGGAGGCTGACGCAAGAGGATTGCAAGAGGATCCTTGCGAGTGGGAGACCAGTCCGGGCTACAAAGTGAGCCCAAGGCCAACCTGTACTGCATAGAGAGACCGTGTCTCAAAAAAAGATTAAAAAAAACAAAACAAAAACCTTTTAAAACTGTGATTGCTCGGTGGTTTTTGCACAAAGGAAAAAATCTTCTAAAACGTAAACAGCCTACAGAAGTGTAGGGCAGGAATTTGGAACTAAGTGTCTTGAAATACTGGGAGTTGAGACCCTAGAAGTGGCAGGAAGCCCCCCAAAATGAAACAGAATTGCCATCTAATGCAAGGTGTCCGCTGCTGGGTATCTGCCTAGGAGAGCTGGAAGCAGGGGGTTAAGCAGGTGCCTGCACAGCGTGTTTCACACCAGCCACAAAGTGGGAGCAACCCGAAGAACACACAAGATGCTGGCCCTGAAGCAAGGCCAGCAGGTCGCTGTAGCTGCTGGTTTCCAACAGGAGCCTAAAGAGAATTCTTTCTGTGGTCTGTTGGCCATTTCAGAGCTTGGGAAATGGAATGGTCAATTCATCAGAAAGAAATAGCAGGTGAGTGTGGCGGACTTTGGGGGGCCTGCAGGGGAGAGACCCTGGCGCCTCGGGACCTGCACCATGTGGTTGACTCGGTGTGACAGGAGAACAAGGAACTCCTCCCCTCTCTGGGGGGCGGCTGTGAGTGTGGCAAACTTTCGGTGGCCCGAAGGAGAGAGACCATGGCGCCTCGGGACCTGCACCACGCGGCTGACTCGGGGTGCCGGGAGAACAAGGAACTTCTCCCTTCTCTGTGGAGTGGCTGTGAGCCTGCCGGAGCACAGGCTGAGAATCAAACATCTCGTGTCCTCCTGTCCCCTGTCCCATGCGCCCCCCTTAGCAAGTGGGAGCCAGTTAACCACACATCCTGTGAAAAGATTGGCTATGTTATTTAGTATGAGCTCCCCATATGCAAAGATATGGACAACCATTTGGAAGAAAACAAGAGACAGTATGACAGATAGTGAAGATCTCTGGTTGTCTAGCTTTGACATTTGTGCTTTCTTATGTCCCGTTCTGTTCTGTTTTGTTGTGTTTAATTTTATCCCCTTTAAAATAAAATTTAAAAAAATATGGCCAGGGATTTAGCTCAGTGGCTTAAATGCCTACCTGGCAAGCGCAAGGTCATGAGTTCAATTCCCAGTACCAATAAATAAATAAATAAATAAATAAATAAATAAAAATTTTTAAAAACCACACAAGATGAATGGATAAGCAGTAGTGTTCCATACAGCCAATTATTACTACTCAGCACTAACAATGAATGAGGTACTGATCATGCTTGTAGCAAACCTGAAATATCACACTTTGTGCAAGAAACCAAACACCCAACACCACATATGATTCTTTGTTTGTTTTGTTCCAGAAACTGAACTCAGGGCCTTGCGCTTGCCAGGCAGGAACTGTGCTGCTGAGCTACATCTCTGGTCCTATGATTCCATTTTTTTGTGGATATTTGGAATCAAACTCAGGACCTTGTGCATGCCAGGCAGGCGCTGCACCACTGAGCTACATCCCTGGCCCCTGTGATTCCATTTTCACATGAAATGTTCAGTGTTCCATAGAAAGACAAAGCAGACTAGTGGTTGCCAGAAGCTGGAGGGGAAAGACTGGGTGGGAATGACTGCTTACTGGTGGGGATCTTTCAGGATGATAGGAATGTTCTAGAATGGTATCATGGTAATCACTGCACAGTACAGTTAATATGTTAGGAACAGCAAATTGTGCTATGAAAGGATGAGTTTTAAGGTATGTGATTTGCATTTTGATAAAGCCATTATTTAAAATGATACCAAGTGTTGGATACGGTGGCACAGGCCTATCATTCCAGCATTTGGGAGGTTGAGGCAGGAACATCTCCATGAATTAGAGGCCAGCATAAGCTACATAGTGAGTTCAAGGAAGCCTGGGCTGCATAGTAAGACTCTATCTCAAGACAAAAACAAGGGCTGGGGATTTAGCTCAGTGGCATAAGCGCCTGCCTGGCAAGCGCAAGGTCGAGTTCGATCCCCAGTACCGCAAAAAAAAAGGACAAAAACAAAAAAACCAGTAAGGAAATGAAGTAGGGGGGCCAGGTGTGGTAGCCATGCCTGTAATCCCAGCACTGGGGAGGCTAAGGAAGGAGGATTGTTGTGAGTTTGAGACCAGCCTGGACTGCAAAGCCTGAACTACATGGCAAGACTATCTCAAAAACCACCAAAAGGAAAGGAAAGGAAAGGAAAGGAAAGGAAGGAAGGAAGGAAGGAAGGAAGGAAGGAAGGAAGGAAGAAAGAAAGAAAGAAAGAAAGAAAGAAAGAAAGAAAGAAAGAAAGAAAGAAAGAAAAAGAAAATAGGTCAGGCTTGGTTGCACATGCCTGCAATCTCAGATACCTGGAGATTGAGGCAAGAGAATGGCAAATTCAAGACCAGCCTGGGTAACTTAATCACTTAGACCCTGCTCAAAATAAAAAAATTAAAAGGGATGAAACTCTGGGAGGTTGAGGCAAAAGGATCAAAATTTTAAGCCCAGCCTGGGCAAATTTAGTGACTTAGAGAAACCTTGTCTCAGAATAAAAAACCAAAAATTTTTGAGACAGGGTGTTGCTATACACCCCAGGCTGGCCTTGAACTCACTTTGTAGCCCAGGATGTCCTCAAACTCATAGAAATCTTCATATTGAGCTCACAGCGAGCCTGAACTGCATGGCAAGACCCTGTCTCAAAAAAAAAAAAAAAAAAATAGGTCAAGCAGTGCATTTTAGTGCACACCTGTAATCCCAGCACAATGGGAGGCTGAGACAGGGGCATCCAAAGTTCAAGCCCAGCCTATGCAATGTAGTGATTGAATGAGTCCCTCTCAAAATAAAAAATAAAAAAGGTACCAACTCCCCATAACAAATGTAATCATTATATAACAATGTATAGGGGCTGGGGATTTAGCTCAGCGGCATAAGCGCCTGCCTTGCAAGCAGGCAGTCGTGAGTTCGATCCCTGGTACCGAAAAAAAAATTTTTTCTATATAACAATGTACTACTAACATGGATTAATAATTTTTAAAAAAAATTTTTAAAAAGGGCTGTGGATGTAGTTCAGTGTGGAAGCCCTATACTAAAAAATCCCTTATACTAAAAAAAAAAGAGAGAGATTCTTATCACTTGCATCTCAATGTCCCTGAAAGCCACATGTGGTCATAGACGGGGCTTTTCAGAGGTGGCTGGATCTAGGGTGTGTGGTGCTGGGATCAAGAGTGTGTGATTAGAAAATTAGTCTGCTGACCGGTTTGGCATTGTTCTGAGTGTGGACGGGGCCAAGGTCTACTCCGGTATGAGTGCTACCTGCCCTAAGGGTGGGCAGTCTGGATAGAACAGAAGGGACAGAAAGAGGTGTCACTTGCTGCTGCTTCTGGCTGCTGCTTCCCTACCTCACTGCTTGCCGCCTTTTGCCAGCTATGAACTATTTCTCCTCTGCGATGCCCCTCTGCCTTGGAGCCAGCTGTGAACTGAAACCTTCACACACTGTGAGCTAAAGAAACTTTTCCTCCTTTAACTTTTTCTTGTCTCAGCAACAAGAAAAGTAAGACAGACAAGGATAAGAAGAAATGGGAACCCTTATGCGATGCTGGCAGAAGTATAAACGGTACAGCTACTTTTTTTGAGACAGGATCTTAATATGTAATCTAGGCTGGCCTTAAACTTGCCGCAGTCCACCTGTCTCAGCCTCCTGAATACTGGGATTACAGGCATGTGCCACAATGCCCAGCTTGTGTGTGTGTGTGTGTGTGTGTGTGTGTGTGTAGTGGGTAACTATTTTGTTTCTTTTTATTCTTGCTTGGGTAGTAATATATGCCTGTAAACCCAGCACCCTGGAAAGCAGGGGCAGGACAAATTCCAGCCCAGCCCCCATGCCTGCTTTGCAAAGATCAAGAGTGTGTGTGTGTGTGTGTGTGTGTGTGTGTGAGACTGTGTGATGTTAGGAACTGAACTAGGGTCTTCACACTGAACTGCATCCTCAGCCCTTTCTGTTTTTATTTTTTGGAGACAGGTTTTCACTACGTTTCCCAAGTAAGAAGGAAACTTTTGATCTTTCTGCCTTAGCCTCCCAGGGTGCTGTGATTATAGGCATGGGCCACCATGCCTGGCTTCTTGCTTTTGGAATGTCCCAACACCCCAAGCTTTTGAGGTGTTCTCTGTCGATGTCATCCATCTGTTATTATTCCAGACTATTCCCCCCCCCCCGCCCACACACACACACAGAAGCCTGGAGCTGTCCCTGGAGTTGTGTCCTGAGTTCTAGTGTGTCCCATGGTACAGCCAGCAGCTCTGTCTCTACTTGGTCACCTCCAGTGACCTGCCTCACACTCAGCCCCTGAAGCTCCCCCCGCAGATGCTCCACTGCGGTCTCCCCGCTCGGGCTTCCCGTCGTGGTTCTTGGCGTCATCTCATCTCCCTCTTCCTCTCACATCCTGCGTGCAGTCCACCTTTAAGAATCTGACTGGCGCTTTGTACCAGGATGGCACCAAAGGCCAAGAAGGAAGGTCCTGCCCTTCCCAAAGCCAAAGCCAAAGCTCTGAAGACCGAGGAAGCCATGCTGACAGGCATCCACAGCCACCTTGCACGTCCCAAGTCCCGAGACACGGCACTCCCAGGAGGAACAAGCCTGACCACTCTGCTGTCATCAGGTCCCCCGACCGCAGAGACAGCAGGAAGAAGACACAGAACCGCAGCACACTGGGTTCACTGTGGACGCCCAGGCCAGCGAACGCCAGCTCACACGGGCTGTGCAGCTGCTCTGTGACACTGACGCGGCCCAGGTCCCACCCTCTCGGGCCTGCTGCAGAGAAGGGCTCAGCTGGCTCCCGATTCTGATGCTTCGGATGTTGCCAACAAAATTGGGATCATCGAAACTGAGTCCAGCTGGCTAATTCTAAAGACACATTGTTTTTCACCATTAAAAACAAACAAAAAAGAATCTGTTATCAAAAGTTCAAGGCCAGCCTGGACTATATAGCAAGATCTTCCCCCCGCCCCCAAAAAAGAACTCTGACTGCTCCGGAGCTCCTCACTATGAAGACCCGGTCTGAGCCAACCCCATCTTTGGTCTGAATAATCACGCTGGTCTGTCATTAGCTTTCTCGCTTCTGCCCTGGCTCATCTATGGCCTATTTTCCATATAGCGACTGCAGTGATTCTTCAAAAACCCAAGACAGATGGTGATCCCTTCGTTCAACCTTCCAGCATGTTTTTTCCCGTCTTTCCACTGGGAGGAATGAGTCCCCGGGGTGCCCTGCCGGCCCCCACCATCTGGCCCCTGTTCGCAACTTACCGTTCTCCTTCTCTCAGACCCAGCTGCTCGGGCACCCCGAGCACATGCTGCCTCAGGGCCTTGACACTTGCTGCTTCCTCCATCTAAAGAGTTATTTCAGCGTTCTGTTCCTCACCTCTTCCCAGTCTTTGCCTTCTCTGATCACCCAATTTAAAGCTGAATCATCCCTCTCTCCAGCACTCGCTATCCCTTTCCTGTTTCATACCTCTGTGAGGCCATCACCTTCTAACGTACTAACATTATGAGTTTGCCGTGGAATGTATTTTGATTCCCCATGAAGGCTTGGGGTTCTGTTAGTGAACAGTGCTGAGACACAGGAGACAATAACACGAATGCGTTGCTGATGGCACAGATGAACACGGCCCAAGATTGGAGACCCGGTGGGCAAGGATGGCATTCCCTAGAGAAGACGAAGATTCTTCTATTCATGATGGTGCTGGCCTCCAGTTTATCCATCACTCACAGTCACTTCTCACCACCTCTGCCACCAGCATCGTCACCCGGGCCTCTTTTCTGGAGTATAACAGCAGCTTCCTAGCAGATCTCCTTCTTTTTCCTAAACATCATTCACACAACATCCAGGGGGGATTTTTTTTTTTTTTTTTGAGATAGAGTCTTGCTATGTAATCCAGGGTGGCCTTGAACTGATAAGAGATCCTCCTGCCTCAGCTTCCTGAGTGGTGGCATTATAGGCATGCACCACATGCCTGGCTCTCAGCCAGGAATCTTTTCGTTTCTTTGTTGTTGTTGTTGTTCCTTTTCTTTTCTTTTCTTTATGTTTTTGAGACAGAGTTCCACAATATAGTTCTGATTGGCCTTAAATTTAGTATGTAGCCCAGGCTGGCCGTGAACTTGTAGCAAGCCTCCTGCCTCAGTCTCTCTTGTGCTGCATCAGATCCAGGTCTTCAGCACTTGCCTTTGTTTTCTGGTGGCACTAGGGGTTGACCCCAGGGTCTCATGCATGCTAGGCAAGTGCTATATACCCCCAGTCCTTTCTTCACTTATTCTTTAATGTGCAGCACTCTTTCTCCCCTCTGCCTATAGCAGCATGGCGGGAGAGTAAAGGAACCCTCCCTCTCCGGTGACACTCACGAAGAGTCTGAGGAACACAGTGAGCCCAATCTGGTGTGCAAACAGGGTTTTGAACAGGTCCAGCCCAAGCCTGTTATCTTCATGGTTTTGCTCCTCGGAGTCCATTTGTCTTTCAGATTTTAGCCAAGCAACCCTCCCTCCCTCCACAGCCCCTTCATCCTAACCAAGCCCCCTCACAGCCCTGGCCGCACTGTTCCTTGCATGTTTTATTGCTGCTTGCTGTCTCCTCCTTGAACTCTTTGCGAAGGCAAGGGTCTTGTCTGTAGTGCTCACTACTGCAGCTCCAACGCCTCTTAAGATGTTTTTATGCAAGTCCTTTGCTCAGCATAAATCCACAATAAAATTCTATGTATGTATGTGAGAGAGAGAGAGAGAGAGAGAGAGAGAGAGAGAGAGAGAGAGAGAGAGAGGAAGAATAAAGAATGTGGAAGAAGAAAATGATGGGAAGGAAAGACTTGCAGGGCAACTCTACCTTTTGTTTTCGTTTTTGCCTTTATTTTGGTGGCACTGGAGATTGAACCTGGGGTCTTCACACTGAGATGCATCTGTCAGCCTCTTGTTTAAGATAGTGTCTAGCCAAATCACTAAGTGAAACATGGGTTCCTCCTGAGTGCTGGAATTACAGGCATGTGTCACCATCCTAGGTTTATACCCCTTCCTTCACTCTTGAAGAGCAAAAACACCCCGCCCAGCCCAGCTCTGCCCTCCCCCGCATGTCAATAAAGCCAACCTGGACAGTACTCTGCCCTCCTGTCACCCAGTATAGACACCTGTTCCTTGACTGGCTTCCACCTGAGGAGTAGAGCTTTGGGAGCAAAGCCTGCGAAGAAATGAGCAGGAAGACGCTGGCGTCCCAGCCTCACCGGCCACTTGGGAATTCAGTCAGCCCCACTCACAACCTGTTGGCAAGTCAGCCATGAAGCCCCAAGGCTGAGCCACTGCCCTGTGCTACTTGCATAGCTCTGCCCCAGCTATGCATCCTCTCTGCCTTTGGGTCCTCAGGTGCAAAGTGGGGATCACAGTGATAACTATGTGACTGTCGAAAGGATCCAGAGATGGGGTCCGGACGGCTCTGTAAACCGAAAGCTGTCTAAGCTCAGATTATATTTGCCACTGTACCCGCACAGATTTGGATCTGGTGCTGAGGTTCAGGTGTCACCAGGCACATAGTAGATGCCAGGACCCCGTGTGAAGTCCCTAGGAAATGGACGCATCATGAGACCTAGGTGACAGTCTTCATGGGTGGGAAGGGTTTTCTTCAGAATACTGGATGTCAGCTTTGCTACTTAAAGATGCGCAGTGGCTTTGGAGAAGCCACATGCCTCCTTGTAAGAAGGCGAACTTGGTGCTGAAATGACTAAGAAAGCAGGTTTATTTATTTATTGTACCGGGGATCGAACTCACAACCTTGCACTTGCCAGGCAGGTGCTTATGCCGCTGAGCTAAATCCCCGCCCAAGAAGGCATTTTTAGATAGGAATTATCTGACAGTGATCCAATCAGCATGTGTGGCTGTGTAAAATCTGCTCGGGGTAATGTGCCGTGCCATTTTTATGAGCCTATTTACAACCAGGGTTGGTTTTGGGTAATGTCACTCAGGCTCTGTGGACTCAAGCCAAGATCTATGTTATAGCAACACTTGTGGTTAAAAGCAAGACTGCTGTTGTTCTGCTGTACTGGATTTGACCCAGAGCCTTTCCACTGAGCTACATCCCAAGGGTTTTTTTTTAATCTTAAGACAGGGTCTCACCAAGTTGCTAACTTGCCCAGGCTGGTCTCAGCTCAAATTTGGAATCCTCCTGCCTCAGCTTCCCACAGCTAAACTCAAGTTTTTGTTTTGTTTTGTGGCCTTGATCGTGCTATCTACCTTGGTCCATTCTTGAACTTTGTTATCCTCCTACCTCAGTCTCCCAACTGCTGGGATTACAGGCCAACTGTATCTGGCCCTAGTAGCATGTGGCCCCAGCAGCAAGGTATTTGAAGTTTGCAGAACTCATGGACACAGGAGCACACGGCCTATTCCCGGCATTGTTCACAAATACATTTGCCTGCTAGCCGTGCAGATACTTTACGAAATTCTGATTTTAAATCATCAACGATAGGGCCGGGGATTTAGCTCAGTGGCTTAAGTGCCTGCCTGGCAAGCGCAAGGTCATGAGTTCGATCCCCGGTACCAAATAAATAAATAAATAAATCATCAACGATTGGTTGATCCAGGTCTTCTGAGTGACATCCCTTAAGAATCTGGAAATCAGGCTGCCCCATGGAAGTTGCAGCCTTCCAGTCCACACATGCTGGGCAGGTTTAGTTATTTGTGTAAGAACCCAGAGGTGGACACCCCCCCCTACCCCTGGAGAGCAGAAGAGCAGGGCTTGGAAATTCAATACAGGTGTGCTGCATGGGAAGCAAGCAGGAGCCTGATTAATCTCAGCAAAGCTTCTTAGCAGAGGAAAGTAACCCTAGCATCTAGGGGGCGCTGGAGAAGGCTCTGTCCCGGCTTTGGGGAGCTCACCCTCCTACAGGCAGCTCCACCACGGAGATAAGGTCGTCCCTCAGTCAGGTTACTGAGGCGTTACCTTCCGTGTTCCCTCAGTTGCTCTGCTATCAATCTTGACTTAGATACAAAGCAGAGTCTGTCTTCAGAGGTCATGAATCTCCTAGGCTGCGATATTTCTCATTATAACTTAATAAATTCTAATTTCAACTAGACCTCTCCTGAGGCTTTGTCTCCGAATCCAATTGCTCCTGACTTCACACTTGCCGAACTCCAGATCCGGCTTCTGGAATGATTACGCAGTACCCCCCACCCCACACTTTCTACCCCGGGAAGACTGACCGTGGCTTCAAAGGCCTGTTCGGTGCATTCCCATGACCTATCCATGGGACTAGGGATGGAAGCAGAAACCTGGGGCAGGCCTGGCCTGAGATGACTCAGCAGTCATCTAACAGCTTGGTGTTTCTAATGGCAGTAGCTGCATTAAGCATAATTTCAGGAAATGGCAAAGCAGCTTACATTGTCCCAAATCAGGGTTATTTTCTGGAGTACAGTCATCATCTGTTCGTAATAATGTATATCAAAAATAGAACAAGGAGTATTCATCATGTCATTTTCTAAATGCTTTGCACAAGGCCTAGCATCTAGTGATGGTTTTAAACTCCTGCGTAAGCAAGAAGCAACATCCTTACGAACTCAAAGGTTCATTATAAATAAACGGAGTTGCATTCACTGGGCAGATGTCTTAAGTTGGGCCACTGAAACTGTTTTCCCGAAGTGTTTATATAGTTACGGTAAAAACTGTTATAGTGAAGTGCAAATTTAGAATAAAAAATTGTTTTTTAAAAAACTATTTTTATATTTTAAAAAAATAGGTTCTGTGTAGGAAAAAAACCCGGGAATATCCTACGGTTAAGAATCGGGAGAGTGCAGCTCCTGCTTTTACTTTTCTGTGTTTTCCAAATTCTGTGAATCTTTATTATTTTTAAGTGAAATACAGGATATATTTTAATTTTTTAGGTTACTCTTTGAAGAAGCATAAGCAACCTTAAAAAAAAAAAAACCTGAGGAAAGGACCCCAGGACTGAAAATGAGGTTATTGGAACATCTTAAGTAACTTTTTCCAATGTTGTGAATATAGAAAAAACTTTCTTTCTAGTCACTGTGGGTCCTGCCTGTAATCCCAACACTCTAGGAGGCTAAGGCAGGAGGAGCACAAGTTTGAGTCCAATCTGGGCAATTTAATGACTTACTGAGGCCCAGCCTCAAAAAAAGGAGGCGGGAAGTAGCTCAGTGTGAAGTCATTGGGTTCAAACCTTAGTACTGGACTAAAAACAAACAAGGAGTACGAAGAAAAGAAGCCCTTCCCCGGGCGGAAGAGGCCTCAAAAGGTTGCAGACCTAATGAGATGGCCACTGCCAGTCATGAGGAGAACAGGAAGGGCAGGACGGGCCTAACCTGGCTCATCCGTGCTCCTAAGCATCACGACAGGGACCCATCGTACTGCCTGGGCACCTGACCACCTTGGCCAGCGAAACAGCTGCTATTTTGGTATCAAAAGGGATGTGACTTCCACTTCTGAGTAAATGAGCATGGCACAGACCCAGCAAAGAAAGGCTGGGAAGTTTCAAACTCCGCCATTACCCAAAGCGTAATGAAATTCAAATAGTCAACTCGGTCTTGGGGAAGTTCTTGACTCTTCTTTTGTCCTGAAACTGAATGAATCTGTGTAGATGAACTCTCTTAAGGCTCTTCTCTACCTTTTCTGTTGACACAAAAGCAGCACTAACTTTCATGGCTGAAACATCTGAAGTTTCTGGAGCATAGAATCAGTTCTTGTCTCTGCACCAAGATAGTTTGCGTTTGAGGTCTGCCTCCCAAAGAATATGGCATATCACTAACGCCAGCCTTTCTGGGTCATCTGCCCCTCCTCTCTCCTTTGAAAGAAAACAAGCGAAGGACAGTGGCACACACCTGTAATCACAGCACCCAGGAGGCTGAGGCAGAACTGTCCTTGAGTTGAAGGCCAGCCTTGTTACCTTGTTAGAAAAAAACCAGTATCAAAACAAACAAAAAAATTAATAACAAAAACAAAGCTTCACGGTGAACACACTTAACAAATAGGCTCGCTTCAAACTTCTTTAAAGACATAAATCCTGGCAATTGGCTCAAACTCCTCCCTACTTTCTATGAGGCTTCCAGGTGTATGTAGTTCTATTGCCCAAGAAAAGAGAAAGGGAAGGACTGGGACTCAGTCTAACATATCTCCCCCCTGCAGGGTAATAATCAGGTCGTGGGTACATTACCTTTGTGAATCTTAAAAGCCACTTCCGGCCAACTTTCTTTTTGTTCTCCCACTACATTTATCGGTGAAAGGCCATACAGATGGTGCCACCCTGGGAGAAGTATGATTCCTCAGAGACTTAGCCAAAGATCATCAGGTGGAAATGCCGATTTTGGCAGCAATGAATCCAGGAGACTTGGGTCCTCTTCGAGGAGTGGAATAGCATCAAGGGACAGGGCCTCCTGGGAGCATTACCAGAGCACGAAACCAGGATGGAAAGTCTTTGGGGGGTGGGGGGTGGTCTCATTTCTCCAGGGGAGAATGAGGCTGATCAAGTGAAAGGGGACAAAGCACATTCCTCATACTGGGGTGCAGGAGTAGTCCTGGGGCTCTTTGCTTCTGTCTCTGGAAGAGCACACCAAAGGGGGACCTGGGCTGGTAAGACGAGTGACCTCAAGGGGACAGCCGATATGTATTAGGTTAACCAGGCTGGATCAGTGGGAATTGTGTTGCACTCCACTGGGTCTGGAAAGAATGGGCAGTGACAGGGACATGGATGAACCCGGGTGTGCAGAGCACGTGGTGGGACTCAGCACACCACCATTGGACGAAGACACCAGGAGAGCCTTGTGCTGTGCTCTATCAGCTCTGGGCCAGCTGCCACCCTTTTCTCTTCCAGATTCCAAGTGCTCAAACACAGCTGTGGAGATGAGCACTGGAGCTGACCCCTAAAAGTCCCTTTCCCACTGGGGTTGCAAAGTGAGGCCAGGGCACCCTACTGACCCTCTGAGTAAAGTGAAAGGCTTGACCTTCAGGCAAAGTGTGCTACACCCTTAACTGGGTGCTGAGAGTCACACAGGAAGGAGTCAGGTCACTGTGGCCAACAGTCAGACTCCATTCTTCCAGCCGGAGAGGACAGGTTACAAAACAGTGTTTCTAGGGCTAACGCATGGTGATAGGCATTTATTGTACACCTGGGCACAGCAAATCTCACACACACCAGACCACAGTCTGGCTGAGGGCGGCCACTGGGCAGAAAGCACATTCACCTTCCAGGGCCTACTCAGAGGAGACAAGGCCGAGGTCTCCTCCCCAGGGAGGCCTCTAAAGGGATGTCCCACTTGGAGCTTCCAAAGTACCGGGCGTCTCTCAGAGTCAAGTTCCAGTTTCCACAAGTCACTGAGTGCAGGCTCTGCCAATCTTGAGCACTTGGTTGGTGCCAGCCTCACGTCAGACCACAGAGCAGCTCAGGGGCCCTCGGCGTCAGGAACGATGACCCTTCCTGCGGAGTTTGTGGCCCACCTGGGACCCCCGTTGGGCAGCTTTCACCAGACCTTTGAACTGTCCCTGCAGTTTCACCTTCTTCCTGCAGAGATAAGAACCAAAGGGGTCACATCGCACTGGCAATAGGTGTTCCTCTCTCTTGATAATGTCACATGGCGGCCCATACCTGCAGGGGCAGGGAGAATTGGACAACAGGAGGTAGCTTGTGAAGGGGCAGACCACGTGCAGCCCCACGTGCAGCCCCACGTGCAGCCCCAGCTGGACGAGTCCTGCCTTGGCTTCTCCACCCCGACACACTCTTCAACCCCAAAGGTAGCCCTCCCCGCCACTCTTCCTCCGATGCACATGCAGAGGTCACAGCTCACTCTAGCTGCCTGTTCTTCCTTCTCAGGGTTAACTTTGACACCGCAGAAGCCTTTATGCAACTGAAGTTTAGAACACTATTCCCTAGTGATAATCAGTCGAAAACCACTGCCAGCACAGCACTGCATGTAGCTCTCACCCATGCCTAAGAACCCTACGTAACATTCAACGTGGAAACAAGTCAAATTTCTCACTAACAAGATGATTAGAAAAATTAAATTACACAAAGCTAATAAAAATGATGAGTGTTTACAGAAAAAAATACATGCATACCTCTGTATGACTTTGAGGCAGGAAGGCTGCAAGTCTGAACCCAGCTTGGACACCTTACTGACTTAGCACAACCCTGCCCCGTGAGTACCATACCTTCGGTTAAGCTTGGTTCTGTTGAGAGGGATGTAGGCATAGGGATCAAGGCGGCCCTTCTTTTTCATATCACCCTTTGCTTTCTGTTCATCCAGAGAAAGAGAGTCAGTGAGGATTGTGGGGTTTCCTCTGCCCCTACCCCTGAAATTGTGGCCCTCTGTCCTCCTCCATTCTCTGATTAGGATGATGCCAAAGATCCTGTGGCCCTGGGAGGTCATCTGCCAAGCTCCCCAACCTCAGACACCAGTGACATCTGGGTACATGCCTTCCTCTTCCCTGACTGCCTGGCTCCATTAAGGTGCCTCATGAGGACAGTGACTGGTACAGCTCCTAACTGCCTGGCAACCACCAAGGACCAGCTGAGCCTATGCCCCCACCCTCAGTTCCTACCTTGGCCTTGTATTCGGCCCCAGGTGTGGCCTTCTTGGCCACCGGACGATGGATGCCGGAGCCTCCAGCTGTCGGGAGAACAGAGATCACGCATGAGCAGAGCCAGGGCAGCCCATCCCGGAAAGGCAAGAGCACCTTCCCTCAGAGGGCCGCTCCCCCGCATGTGAACAGTGGTCAGGAAACCTGGCTCTGTCCTCTACTGAGCAAGGACAAACTCCACCCTTGTTCCCCCACTGAACAGAGGTAAAAACTACAGCTTAGAGAGATTAGCACCCTTGCCCAAGGCGGCTGTCTCCTCCAGCCTCGAGTTCAGCACTCACGGATGGAATCCTGCAGTGCTGACTCAGGACTCCGTGGGAGACCAATATGAACCCCTCTTTTCAGATGAGAAACTGGAAGCTCAAGAGAGGCAGCTTGACCAGACTGAGGTCACACAGCTGAGCAGCAGCTGAACAAGTTGTCCAGCATTGGATTCTCCTGTTGCACGGACTGGCACTGTGGCCCCTGCCCAACACATCACCTCGGGGCACAGCAGATGAGGCGGCTCCACTCCGGAGGCCGGAAGAACCACAAAGTTCTCCACTGGGATTCACAGGGGCTTAGGACCTCCAAAAGCATAGCAAGCACTCTGCTGCAAGGGCTTAGGGACAGGGCCATGGGGGACATGTTGGGAGGAAGGAAGCAGGGCAGCCACTAGCCAGGGACACAGAGACACACATGAAAGGAATCCACTGGCCTAGGTCGGCCAGAGGTCTGGCCTAGGAATCCTCTGGCCTCCTGATCCTATTATTTATGAACCATCAACACATCAACAATACAGGCCAGGGGCTGCTCCTGGTTGGCTCACAGGTCGAGCTGCTAGATGGATAATGGAAGCATTCCCAGGGAAGGGACAGGCACAGGCCTCACCGAAGGACTGGGTGGGCGGGGAGGCTCAAGGGCTCCCTGTAAGAGCAGGGGGTCCTATGCACAGAAACCCCAGCCCTCAGACTCTGCCTTAACCCCATAACCCTTGGCCCCAGCCTGGTCTTGGGTGTCAGATCAGCCAAACTATGTTGGTGCCAACTGAGTGCAACCAGGCTGCCGCCCAGCCCTGCAACTCTGCCTGATGCAGGTGACAGGATCAGTGCAACTCAAGAAGCAGAATGGGAGCTTCACCTTGGTACTGAGGGGGTATTTCCAGCTCTTCTTCCTCAGCCTCCTTCTGTGGCTTATGCTTCTTCCCCTACAGAGAAAAAGCAGGTAATAAGCAGGGTGGTAGTGAACAAGGGGACGTGACCTCAAATGACACAATGACAGCAGTAACTTGCACTAAGCACGGAAGGTCTTCTGCCCTTGATCCCCACTTACAGATAAGAAAACAAAGGCCCAGTGCAGGTAGGTAACCGTCCCAGATCACACTGCTAGCCAGTTGGGAAATGAGGCTTTGGCCCACATCCTGACCACACATCCTGTTTCTCCACCCCAGGGTTACAAATGCCCATCTGGCACCCTGATATGGGCACAGCCCAAGCCTTGCGAACAGGGAAAATGAGACCCTCGCCTCTCAGACTTTACCCACTCTTCACTCACACAAACGCCACTCCAACCTTCCTATTAGTCAGCAGCCCACCGAGCCCGCACCCAGTGCCAGGCCCTGGGAACGGCAGACAGGATCCACTCCCAGTGTTCCTGGGGCTGTCATACCGGTGAGAGACTGCTGCCCAACTCAGTCACTCAAGTCCCTCAACAGCACTGCAGTTGTGACAGTTAGGAGTCTTGTGGAAGTTTTAAGCCGACAGACATGAGGACCCAGCGGATTGTACATAAGTGCTCAGCACCTGCTGCATGCCTGGCACTTTAATGCTGCAGAGCAAGGAAAGGGGCCTGCAGCAGCCCCACCCTCCGGGAGGCTTCAGCCGAGGCTCTACCAAGCAGGCCCCAGCTTGCCCGAGGACCTGTCAGGCAGCTCACAGCTGGCCTCTAAGCTGTGGTCTTCAGAACCACGAGTGCCAGATAAAGAGCGGAGCGGGAGAGCACTCTGGGGCACACAGGGATGCCCGGGATCAAGGGTGCCAGTCCCACTGGCTACAGCACCTTGTGGAGACAGAAACTGCAGGCCCAGCCTACTGGCCACTCCCTGAGAGGCTCCCACAGCTGCAGGCAGAAGATGCCTCAGCAGCTCCACACGAGAGCCTCTGGCAACAATAGCTGACTCGCTATCTGCTGGCAGGACCACAATCATCCTGGACCCTCTCAGCGCCTCAAGACAAAGCACCTAGGCCTGGGCTCCTGTGAGTTGAATGTCACCCTCAGAGGTCCTGGTTAGTTCTTCCCAGTCAGGCAGAAGAATAGGCTGCCAAGGGATCACAAAGCCACGGATGAGGACACACTGAAGGAGAGGCTCAGACAGGAAAAGATTTCCATGGAATAGGAAAATAAAGAGCAGTCATCCAGACATGAAGGTGCATGCCGTAAACCCGCACTGAGACAGGAGGGTTCCAAGGTCAATCTAACACCTTATGAAGACTCTGCCTCGAGATAAAATATATATATATATATATATATATATATATATATATATATATATATATATATAGAAACTGGGGATGTAGCACAGTGTGAAGGCCCCAGGCTCAATCCTGAGTAAACCTTCCTTCTCCGCTCCCCTAAAAAGTCACAGCTTACTCAGCATCCCTAAGAGCCAAGCACCTTAAACAGTGTGGGCTGGGGACACAGTCATTCACTGACTGCTGCTGCTGCAGGGAAAGCAGGAAGAGACCGAGCTGATGATGGCGGGCTTACAGAGGGGCAGATCTTGGACTGGAGAGAGGAAGAGCTCCCCGCAAGTGGAGCTGCACCCCACTAAAATGGGCTTCGGGCAGGCAGGGGGGGCTGCCAGGTTTGTGAGCAGCGGCACTACTCCCATGGCAATGCATCCTCAGCTCCCTGCCTTGGGGGGCCTCCGAGATCCTCCACCACACTCTGACCCCTTGACTCTGGGGTCGAGTGGTCCAAGCAATATTCTACATTGTTACCTCACTAAGGACAAAGCAGTTCTTCAGGCTGAGGTGGGCAGAGCATTTGGTAAGGCTGAGGAGAAACTGAAGTTTATATGTCAAGCTCTATGCTGATTACCTTACATGTCCAATCGTAGTACACCACCCCAATAATTCTGCAAGATGGTCTATTTACAACCCCTTTTGAGCCAGGAACTGAGGTTCTGAAAAAGGTTAAGTTATGGCCATGATGTGACCTCTTTTGACAAGTTTCTGTATCCCTTGCCTAAGGATGATGTCAAGGAAGGCTGGGGGCCCGGGCAGAGTCTGAGGACAGGAGGAAGAAACTCCCTAGAAACACCCCGGGTTTGTAGCTGATTATAGCTGATTGCTACATGCCATCCTAGGAGGTCACAGGGCCAGGTCAAGAAGAAAGGCACCAAGGGATGAAATTTCTGGGCTCAGGAGACTGGAAAACCAGGGTTCTGGTCCCTGGCTGCCATCTAATGAGCCCTGTGACCTCAGAGAAGTGACTTACTTCTGCCTATCTCTTTCAAAATGGATGACAGAGTCCCTGTCTTTGGTGAGGACCAGGTAAGGAGCACAATGCCTGGCAGTGTGTGCCCCTCCCGGAAGGTCCCCATCCATGTGGGAGTCCTTGATCCTGGAACACAACACACAGGCCAGCCGCCACCTTTGCAGCCTGCACAGCGCACGCCCTTGGGGGGAGTAATGGGGACTCGTCTTCAACTAGCCAACACTGAAGGACACAGAGTGTTTCAGGGGCACTCAAGCCCCCTCCCTATACCCCGGAGCAGTGAGCCACCCCGCCCTGCCACACACAAACCCACTCCAACTCCCTGCTACATGCATCCTCAGAAACCTGCTGAGCCCTTCAGGAGCAAAGCAGGTGCAGCGTCTGTGAGGGAACGGGAAGGTGAAGAGCCGGGCTGATGTCTACGGCCTTTGGCCCGCCAACAGCAGGAAATACTCACACTTCTGAAGCCCCCATCTTCCATCAGGTCAGCCATCTCTTCATCGTCACCTGGAATCAAACGGAAGACAGGCCTGTGAGGAGGCCCGCAAACCCAGTCTTTCCTCCTGCTGGCTCACCAGGAGAAACAGGACACTAACTTCAACCCCAGAGAACTGCCAAACTGCATTCCCTGGACCTGTGTCCCCCTGCGGAAGATGAAAATTGAACACTGCCTTCTGCTTCCCATTCTAGTCCACGGGGACAGTGGCCCCTGAAGGAAGTGGTGACCCCACTTCTGTGTGAATATGATTTGAAACTCAAAGTTTGCCAGGAGGCAGCAAACCCAGTCTTTCCTCCTGCTGGCTCACCAGGAGAAACAGGACACTAACTTCAACCCCAGAGAACTGCCAAACTGCATTCCCTGGACCTGTGTCCCCCTGCGGAAGATGAAAATTGAACACTGCCTTCTGCTTCTGCTGGGTTTGCGGGCCTGTTGGAATGGTTGATGTACTGTGCCAACTTGAGAAGTTTAACTAAGTGACTCGGCAGGGAGCCAAGGTCCTCACTTATAAACACCCTGAACCTGGGCAAGAGGAGGGCACAAAGATATCCTGAGTGCCACACCCACCATAGGGGAGCCCACCTGCTTACAATATCAGGGAGGAAAAGGCTTGCTTCCCACCCCTTGTTGCTTTTGCTGTCTTCTACCATGCTGAACTGTTGCCCCTGTGCTGTGCCACTCTGCCCTGGAGCCAGCTGATTAGACTGAAACCTCCGCAAACTGTGAGCTAAATAAACCTTTCCTTCCTTGATTTTGAATGTTGGGTACTTTGTCTCAGCAACTAAAAGAAAAGTAACTAAGACACCTGTAACCCCAGCACTTGGGAGGCTGAGCCAGAACTGCTACAAGTTCGAGGCCAGCTTCAGCTACAAAGTGAGTTTGAGGCCAGCCTGAACTACATGGTGAGACCCTACCTATGAAAAAAGAAAAGAAAAAGTCAACCCTCCTCCATTTTTTCAGAAGAAATGTTTCACTCTCCTCCTTGAAAACTGCCATGTGCCAGGCACTGTGTAGGGGGTATGAAGTGTGAAATGAATGACAAGTTGGAGGGAAGACATTCAGGCAAAGTCAGACAATGAACTAAAGGCCATTAAGACAGCACATGAAGGGATGGAGTTCAGTGATAGGGCACTTGCCTAGCAGGCTCAAGGCCTGGGTTCAAATCCTAGCACCACAAAATAAACATGCAAACGAATTAACTTCTTTAAAAAACAAAAAAAGAGCACATGACGAGTACTGATGGTAGATGATCTCCAGGAGTGCTGTGGGAAAGGGGTAGCTGGGACATCCTAGAGAGGCCACTGAGGATGCGAGCTGGATCCTGAAGAGTAGAGAAGCTATGGAAAGGTAGGCAGACGGGGACAGGCATCCTCAGCATCAGGAAATTTGGGCACCAAGATGAAAGAAGACCAGACAGTGCACAGGGCTGAGTGACAAGCAGAGAACACACCAGTTGGAGAGAGATATGGCCACATTTACACCAAGCACAGTACAGTGCAGGAAGCGTCATTTCATCTGCATAAGCACCTGGTAAGTCAGTGCTGGCCACATTTCCATCTGTGAGTGAGGAGACACGAGGCACAAAGGGGTTAGATAAGGTCAACAGATCCACTGCTGTGGGTGAGACGCAGGGAGAGCTGTGAAAGCACTGGGTGAGGGCTGGTGAGTCAAGACCAAAACACTGGGGAGGCTTTTCTGTTATGGGTGGTGGGTGCGTGGGGAAGGTATCTGGTGTGGTACCTAGGGCCTCGTACCTGAGAGGCAAGCAGACTACCACTGAGCGACAGACAGCCCAGTCTAAAAAGGCAGGCAGGTATTTTTTAGAAGGTTTCTAGGGTGAGACTAAGTGCAAATCCTAAGGGAGAGACAACAGCACATCATACAGTGAGGGAAGACACTATTCCCTAAAACTCCTGCTTGAATTATGTGCATATTAAACAATAGATAAATGGAAAATACAGATGTAATGCACAATATTAAAGCTGCCAACAAGCTGAAAAACTCCAGAAGGTCTGAGAGTTGCCATCTTGCATCCATTTACCTCCCCTTCCCCACGAACAGTCAGTACACACACAGGCAAGTGGACACATGAGTGGACTCATGAGCAAGTAACCGAGTGCAGCCCCAGCCCAGCCAGAAGCAGCTGTGATCCCAGAATGGACTGAAGGCCCACCTTTAATGCCATCCTCTTCCACCTTGTCACCATCTTCCTCCTCCCGTATGATCAGTCGGCCATCGGCGCTCACCTTGAAGCCATGATCCTTCTTCTTGCCCCGGCCTGGCCCTGGCTGTGTGGCTGGTGTGGCAGAATTTAGCATAAGGAGTTGGAAGGGCAGTCCTAACCTATTCACACCCACCTCAGAGCCAATACCCTCACCTCCTGCCCACGGCCTGCCCTACAGCCATCCCACCCACTGCCCAAGAACCCAGCACCAAGGCAGGGCTGTTTTCTGAGCTCCAGGGCCAGTGACTTCTTGCTCACCGAGGACTCTCTGGGCCACCTTGGGATCCAAGAAGTTGAGGGGCTCATCCCCACCACCTTCCTTGAGCCATGCCCGGCTCCTCTCTCGTGCCAGCTTCCGCTGCTCCCTTCCACGGCCTCGGTTCTCCTCCTCATTGTCTTCTTCATCCTCTGAGTCAGCCAAAATCTCCTCAATGCTAAGGATAGTGATGCTCCAAGTCAGAGCGCTCTCAGGAGAGGCCAAAGTCAACAGCACACTGCCTGAAGGGCTCTGTTTATGGGGAGGTGAGGTCGCTAGAACTCACCTGTCTCCTCTGCCCTGGATGGGCTCCTCCTCTTCCTCCTCCTCTGCAGCAGCCTGGTTCAGGGCACGGTGCTTCTTGGCCCTGGTCTCCGCCTTCCGGATGTTGACCAGGACTTTATGGTACTCCTCAGGCAGCAGACCCTTCACCAACTCAAACCTGAGAGTGACCAAAAAAGGGCAGGTGAGAAGCACTGGCCAGAGATTAATCTCTACAGGTAGGACGTGTGCAGGGACTCTTCCCTGCAGCCATGGGGGAACTCCACACCTGTCCCTATCCCCATTCAGCTCACAGACCCAAACTTGCGGATGAACTTGGTGAAGAGGTTCCGAAGCTTCATGCGGAAGTGCCGCCGCATGTCGTCTGACAGTTTCCCAATGGCTTCCAGCTGCCAGGCAGAGTAGAGCACCAGGGTGTTAAGAGGAGGGCAGCATGCCTTCTACCCTGCCCATCTTTCCCTGCTGTGCAGACGAGGGACAGGAGACAACAGGGCCCAGCTAAGAGGGTAGGGTTCTGGTTGCACTGTTCCCGGCCCACCCCTTGGTTAGATCATGCTTCCAGAATGAGGGCAGCCCCAGCTTCCCCTGTAACTCCTCTTTACAACAAGCCCTGGCCACACTTTGAAGACACCTATTTTGGTTGTTGAACAGTGTTTGCACTCTACGTATGCGCTCACTTAATCCTCAGAACTCAATTTATGCATGAGTTTTCCCTAGGGCTCTGTAATCCAGCAGGTCCTATACTTTGCCCTACCGGTACCAGAAAGCTCTTGTTCCATGCAGCCACCCTGTGGTGCCACATTGTTCACTTGCCTTATTTGGGTTTCACATGCAGGCAGCAGATACTATTCACACACCTCCTCATCTGTATAACGAGGGGTGTCTGCCACTGTTCTTTGCTCTGCAGAGCCCCAGCTCCAGGGCAGGGGGCACAGAGGTAGTAAAAAGCAGCCTGGGCATTGCACCCCTTTCTTGCCTCTGCTGGGCTGGCATTCCCCAGCAAGTCCCTGCCCAAGCTCCTGAATAATCCGATACCACCCAAAGCAGTTAGAGCCAACAGGAAAATTTGAAACTTGAGGCTCAGAGGTTCCATGCTGGCATCTCAGAGGCCATCTTGCCCCTCCCTACCAAGGGAAAGGAGACCCTCACCACAAGCTGCACGTGCTTGGACAGGTGTACTACATCCATGACCACCACGGCCACCTTGATGAAACCCAGCGCAGATCTGACCACATCCCGAGTGCGGGAGGCCAGCAGCAGGCACACGTTCTTCAATAGCTGCTCCACCGTGCTGGTCCCCAGCAGCCCTAGGGTGAGGGGACACTGTCAGAGCACCAGGACTCTCCAGACCAAAGACCACCACCCAGGGAAGGGGAGTTGCCACCTGCCCTGCCAGGTCAAATGATAATAAAAGCAATGTCTGGTGCCTGTGTGCTATCACAGCTGTAATCACAGCTGTAATCACCCTCCATGCAGTGGCCTGTGTCCTTTAGCAACCCTGAGGCCAACACTATTTCTCTCCTCACTTCAGAGGTAAGAAACAAGAGGTTCTACAAGGTTAATAAGACTGCTTAACCAGTGCCTGCCTGGCAAGTGCAAGGTCCTGAGTTTGATCCTTGGTACAAAAAACAAACAAAAAAAAAAAAACCCTGCTTGACCATGTGAAACGCTGGGCAACTTTACTAACTTCCTGCTTCTCAGTACCTTCCCTGTTGATAGCCATCCTGTCCTCAGGTTTGACACATTTTCCTGTGTTAAGGGCTTTCTAGGCTTTTGAGGATCTAAATCCTTACCTTTAAACTCAAAAAGGAGGTGGGTCAGGGCCAGGATGCTGCAACTAACCGTGGTCACTGGGCCTACAAGGCCAGGGTAGATCAGGACGAGGTACCGCTGCAGGGCTTCTGGGAGCACAACCAAGAAAGTACCATGAGGAAAAGGTCCCCAGGGATAAGAGACCAGGGCCAGGCAGACGGTACCCTCCACCTTTCCTCTTTGACCAGTGGCTCAAGGAGCACTTCTCAGCAGCCTACAAGGAATGTCTATCCCAGCTTGCATCCCCCAGACTCACCTTCCTGGTTGGAGCCAAAACGCAGAAAAGCACGGCCCATCTCCACCAATAGCACAAACGCGTTCTTCCGTGCGCCCACTGATACCTCCTTGGTGCACAGGATTACCTAGGCCAGAGAGTACCATTGACAGTCACTCCCCAGTCACTCTCTGGGGTGAGCTGCTTGAAGCACAAGGGAGTAGGCAAAGGTACCCTGTGCCAGGCGGCCATTCACTGCCCTCCCAAGATTCTAACAGGCTCTTCAAAGCCATTCTCCAGCAACTCCCCAAAACATACATATGTCTCCCACACACTTCACCTCTGGGATTAGGGCAGCAATGAACTCCTCATGCTCGGCTGAAAGGCTCTTCACGATATGTATGAGGCACTTCAAACGGGGCTGTGTGTAAGAGGACAACAGTTGGGACGCCTCAAAGCCTCCCAAGTGACCCTCTCTTGTTGTCACCCTTCCTCCCTCACCAAAGTGGGGAGCCCTAAGCTCTTACCCTCTTGGCAGGTGAGGATGTGCTCCGGAGTGAGTCCAGCAGGGTCTTCTTCAGGTTGTCCAGGTGACTCTCCACGAAGCGGGCTGCAGAGCCCTGAGGGCTGGCACACACCTCCTCTAGGATTCGATAGGCCTTCTTCTGTACCCCGTGGACTTTGCTCTGTGAGGGGCACACGGAAAACAGGGACAGATGAGAAAGGGGCCTGGGACCAACCCTTTATCCAGTGACATCCCCAGAACACCTTCTGTGGCCAGCACTGGAGAGAGGTGGCGTAGGAGTACATGAGGCTGGACGAAAGGGTGGGCACAGTATGGACAGCAACAGGCCAGTTACTGCACCGGGCACAGGGGGTGCTGTGAGACACTCCACTCGACACCTCTCCTACAGCATATTCCAGTGGCATGGGCCAAGGCTTTCTCCAGCTGGAACAGCACTGTCCTCCACCTGAATCACTCTCTGAGGTTCCAAAGCAGCCCCAGTCACCCTTCTTGTACTGGACTTCAGTGTCCACCTACGTGTACTATGGTGAAAGATGCCTCCACTTCCCGCCAACATACTTCAGTTCGTTAGTTCCAGTTCCAGTTCCTTACTTTTGTCTCTTAGAAACAGCTAGTCACTGTGATGCACATTGTATAAATCAATTCCCAATTGACAAGCCATTCTGACTCGGTACTTCCTGTGTGTTTATCCCATATAAGCCCCAGACCACCAGAGATCAGGGCCTGACATTCTGGCAATGATCCTGATCAGGGCCTGTAGATGTAAATAAATCTGCCTCTAAATCCTGAGTGTTATTTATTTTAGTGTTTCTGCTTGCTGCTGCAGTACCATCCTAAATGCTTCTCACCCTAATTGCTATTAACTTGTGGCAGTAAGGACAGCTTTCAGGAGGCCACTGCTGATCTGAGCTCTTTATGTTTGTAAGCCACAGGGCTAATATTTCAAATAGAATTCAGCAGTGTACAGGCTGAGGTGGTAACTGATCTATTCGGGACCCTTAAAATAGACTAATGAAGCCTCATTGAGGCTAAACGAGGGCAGAGGGTGGCTTGGGAGGGACAAAGGTCACACCAGGGATGGGCCTAGTAAGTACACAGGCAAAGGAGTTTAGCCTCTACTCTATCAGAGACGCCTCAGCTATGCATCTCAGTCACACCTTGGCACCCATGTGACAGATAGGCAGGACAGGGCACAAGGGGAAGGCACTACAGGAGAAAGCAATGGGACCTGATCTGGGTACGCAGCAAAGAATGAGGATAAGACAGGCCCCACTTTCCCAGAGCCTTGTCTCCCACCCCCATGTGAAGTGTGAGGGGCTCACCTCCAGGTAGGGCTGAATGGTGGAGTACAGTTTGCTGATGGCGGCTTCATCTGCATGAGGGGCCAAGGCCACAACCAGGTCCAGAACAGACAATCTGCTTACGGCAGGAAACAGAAGGCTTAGGAGAGCTGGCAAAGGACAGAAGGTCTAGTGGCTACCCGGAAGTAGGAGAAGCCAGGATGAGGACGAGGACCTTAAAGGAGCTTGTGAGTGATCACAGGTGCCAACTCGTCAAGCACTCATAAGGTAACAGGCACTGTTCCTTGTGCTTTACACATACCACCCCCTTCAATCTTCAAAGAGCCTTGTTGCAAGGACTATTATTATGCCTGTTTAACAGATCAGAACCCACAGGCACAAGGTGGATTAGTAACTTGTCCAAGGCCACATAGCTCACAGCCTATAGAGTTTTTGCTAGACAATCCCTCAGCTCAAGTTGGGGAGCCCTGAACACATTACCTGGTGAAGTCTGAACTGGCAGGGTCAAGCACCTTCTCACTGGCTTTTCCCAAGAAACCATTCACCAACTGGCATCCCACAAGAGAGAAAAATAAAAGCACCCATAACTAGAATGTACCAGAGCGGTCTCCCCACTGTCTGGGAGCCTCCAGCTCAGCCCAAGCCACTGTTCTGTGGCAGACCCGTGGCAGCCTGGCAGACAGGGCTTCAGTGTTCCAAAAGCCCACCCAAGCTGCTGACCCGAGAGTTCTCCCCCTTCTCCCAGCTCACCTGAGTCTCAGTTATAGTGAGGTAAGTTTTGATAGTCTCCAGTATGGCTCGGCGAGGGGCTGGCGTGTCCCCAGTTGCAACAGGCTGTCCGTACAAGTTGAAAAGGATTGGCAGAAAGTTCTTGGCAAAGCGGCTCACTTCAGCCCGGTCAGCCTCTGGCAAGAGGACCAAAGTTTCCACTGATGGGACAGAGCTGCCTCTGCTTCCATGGCCACCAGGGCTGCAGCTAGAGACATTCTTTTAGGGGGACACTGAGGCAGGATTTCAAGCTGTGGATACAGTTTTTCCGGTAGGAGGCTGAGGCCAGGGCAGAGAACACGGTGCCACAGATTCTGATGGCACAAATCCACAGCAGCCAGCACCCTGGGAGTGGCAGAGGAGTGAGATCCTCACCTCCAGCTCAACCTTTGGATGGCAGAGCCTTGTGCCTGCACCTCTGCCAAGCAGTTAAGCTGCAGGTGGCAAGGAAATATGGCCAGGGACTGTGTCTCCCTCTCAGCCTTCCCACATACCTGCCTCACAGCCCTTGGTGATGAGGGTGCGCAGGGCCTGGCACACAGTGACTCTCAGGTCCGGGCGCTCACTAATGGCTGTGCCCAGTGTCCGTGCCAGACCTTTGAAGGAGGCAGCCACATCCGTGGGCCTTGTGCAGAACCCAGGCAAGAGGGTCCAGATCTAGAAAGGAGATGACAAAAGCGAGTGATACCGGCAGCCCTTGAGGACGCCTCCTCACCCATCTCCTCCCCGCAGCTGACCCTTACCTGCCACTGCAGGGTGTCGTAGATCTTCGACTCCACAGTACTGCCTGCCTGGGCCAGCTCCACGGCTGGAATATGCAACAAAGACACAGGTGACTCTGGGTGTCTGCCTGGCCGACTGGCCTCGTTTTACCAAAACCAAAAAGCCTAACCGCAAGGACAGGAATATGGGTGATTTCCCCTCTGTACAGATTGAATCACAATACTTATGACTCAAAAACTGAAACGGGCTGGGGATTTAGCTCAGTACAGAGTGCCTGCCTGGTAGGCACAAGTTCAATTCCTGGTACCAAAAAGCAAAAAACACTGAAACAGATTTATGGATAACAGAAGGTGGATATCTCTCCATAATCTCACTCCCTCAAACATAGCTTCCATTCCTTGTGATTTGTTCAATTTCTTTCAAAACACACTTTCAGAACATAAACAGGACTGTGTTACACATACATTCTTCTGGAATTTTGTTTACTTGACAATAAATAACAGTAAGTTATTAGGCAAGTTCTATGTTAAAGTCTGTGCAATAAAAACTTTACATGGTTATTTCACTTCATCCTCATAGTATAACTATCCTGCCCATTTTACAGATGACACGCAGACTCTAGCATATTAGAAAAATGTGCCTAGTCACCAAACTGTGCTTTGGCTGAGTTGAAATTTAGTCTATTCAACTCTAGTCTATTCTAGTCAACTCTATTCTAGTCTAGTCAATGGTATCATCTGCTTCTATCTATTGATCTCTCACTTTCTTTATAACAACCATGCTGAATCTCAAAGTGGTATTCACCAAAAGGTAACTGAACTAGAACCTGCTAAAGGATGTGGAGACAGTGTCAGACTCTTGCGAGTAGAAACCACACTGCTACGAACACCTCTGCATATAAATATGCATGGACTTGTCTATTTCCTCGAGACAGATGCCTATGTAGATTACCACGCAGAGTGCATACCTCAGTGGTAGAGTACCCCGATAGCATACTTAAGGCCCTGTGTTTAATCCCTAGCATCGCTTTTTCTCTGTCTGTCTCTGTCTCTCTGTCTTTGTCTAAGTGTTACATTGCATAGTTTAGGGAATAACTACAAGGAAAAAGTGTTTGGGCCAGATGTGGTGGTACATTCCCATAGTTCCAACACTTAGGAGGCTGAAGCAGGAGAATAGAAAATTTGAGATCAGACTGAGCTACACAGCAAGTTTGAGGCCACCCTGGACTACATAATGAGACCATCTTAAAACAAACAAACAAACAAACAAACAAACAAAACTGAAAAGAAAGAAAGACAGACAGACTGGCAATGGTGGCACTAATCTATAATCCCAGGACTTGGGAGGTTGAGACAAGAAGATTGCTCTGAGTTCAACACTAGCCTAGGCTACATAGTGAGTTCAAGGCCAGCCTGAACTATAAAGTGAGATTACATCTCAAAAACAAACAAGTGAAGGTCTGTACATGTTTAGTAACGATACAATATTTTCTCAAATATTGTTGGCCTGTGTTTAACTGTGCAGATGCAGCACCAAAAGCATGGAAGGCCAACTATATGCATACAAACAAACCACCCTAAGATTTTACGTCTATCTCCAGGGCTCTCACCAGGAAAAAGGGGAACTGTTTCTTGTGGTCCAAGGAGGAACAAGACCCAAGGCATGGAAGCTCCATGGGAAGGGGAAGAGGGGTACAGATGCTCACCCCACTCCCACACAGGAGCAGGGTAGTCCCAGGAGGGAGGCCTGGTCATGCTCGGGGCCCAAGGGATCTGCTCAGTGTAGGACCCAGCCTCCTCGGACCCCAGCTGAGGCGCCCAGAGGCGGGGCCTCTGGCTGCACACGGGCAAGGGCTCTGTACCTTTGCTCTTCAGGGTGGTAGCCAGGGGTAAGAAGTAGGTAGTGAAGAAACTGAGTCTCGTTTCCCGGACGTGGTCCCTGATGACAGGCAGCAGCCAGCTCCGTGGGAAATCCAGAGTCTCCCTGGGAGGAGGGAGGGAAGGAGCCAGTAAGGAAGGGTGACAGTCTGAAGATCACTCTGCACAGAGACTGGCAGACACCCTTCACCAGGGAGAACTGGGGGACAGAGCTGTCTGGCTGGCCGGGAGCTTGGACAGTGCCAGCCACAGCCACACTTACTCAGAGCCGTTAATTTCCAAAGGCACAGCCTGTAACACCACCTCAGGTCCCATGCTGGTCACCGCAGCCCCCACCGCCTGATCTAGGGCTGCCGTGTGGGGGAAGTGAGGTGAGAGGCGCAGGTCACACAGGGACTGGAGGCACTGGAGCAAAGGGATGAGAAGTTATACAAGGGACAGCCTGTAGGGCTGTGGCTGGAGCTCAGGGCACGGTGCTGGCCCGAGGCCCTTGGTTCAATCCCCAGCACCTCTTCTAGTCACTTGGGAATACAGAACCTGAATGGTGGGCACAGTTGGCACATGGCCACTTCAGGAGCCCACAGCCCCACGCTGACCCTGGCAGGTCCTGGCTCACCTTCTTCATCACAGGATGGGCCTGCCTTCCACATGCCTCAAAGAAGACACACAGCAGCTGCAGCACAAAGCTCCACGCGGCGTGGAACCTGTAGGTCAGGCCTTCCTCTACTGCCCTGCCAGGGAAAGGCACCGTTAGCCACAGCACTCCACCCAGTGCCCAGCCAGAAACTGTCAATGGCTAGCACCGTGAGCTACAAAGTCAGAGCTGGCCTCTACACAAGTGCCCCAAGAGATGAAAAGAGGTCAAGTCACACTGAGAAAGGGTCCATGCAGCTCCCTCTGCTGAGTTTAATTCACATACTCCCAGTATTTTAAGAAAAACCTGTTGCAGGCAGTCAGGGTACTGCTCCCGTTCGTGCTGCAGCATATGTCCTAACAAAGTCCCCTTTGGCTCGAAAAAATAATAGAAAAAATAAAAACCTGTGTGTAGGGCTGGGGATGTAGCTCAGTGGCTTAAATGCTTTCCGGGTAAGCGCAAGGTCATGAGTTTGATCCCCGGTACCAAAAATAAAAAATAAAATAAAATAAAAGTAAAATAAAAATAAAAATCTGTGTGGTGGTAATGTTTCCCATCTTAAATGGGGGAAACAGAAGCTGAGAGATTTAAATAACCTGCCAAGGTCACCCTACGAGCAGTCACACTGAGTCTCCCCAGTCCAGTCTCTGTCACAGTGGTACAGGAGGAGGACGGGTAGGAACAGGCAGCCCAAGCAGGAGGGAACACCTCCAGCCTCCTGGTCCCTGTACACCTCAGGGCCGATGGGAGTCAGTGTGGACAACAGGTGTGGCTGGAAGGGATGTTCTGTCCTTAGAGATTTCCTGAAACTTCTTCCCAGATGTACAGGCCTATGTACACACAAAAAATAGTCCCCAGTGTTCATATCCATGGACCTGAGCAGACAGGCCCAGGGGAGTCACCAGGCCCCGAGCTGCCTTCCTGAGATCACTCGGGTGCTGGGCATGTGTGTGAATGGCAGCACAATAAGTAAAAGTGGGCTCTTACCGGGTAGTCAGCCTGTCACTAGCCAGGTGCAGATTTTGTCTACAAAATGGGGTGAACAGTGTGCTCTGCTAGCGCCTTAAGGATCACTAGCAGCTTTTATGTTCGGAACATTTACTATTACTGTGTGCTGGGTACAAGTCAGAAAGCAATCCCTATGCTCCCTGCATGTCCTTCGATGGAGCAGACCCTGAGTTTTGGGAAGTCTGAAGACTAGGTCTAGGGCCAGGAGCTCTGGGCCAGGAATCCAGGAACCCACACTTACACCCCACACTATGGTACCTCTCCTGCTAATGTGGCAGGGCTCCAGTTGGCAGGAGCTACTCTGGCAGGAGCTCAGTATGCAGCTCGACACCTCACGCCCCACCTGGTGCTAGGTGATGTGCTGCTCACAGTAAGTGTTAAGAGCTCTGATCGTTACACAGAACTTCTGACAAGGTACCCCTCATACCTTCTTAACGTGCCATCACGTTCCTACCTGAACATCTTGGCAATGTACTGGGCAGGACCTGAAGCCGAAGAGGTCACTGAGCCAATGTCAGCCATGTGCAGAGTCACACACTCCTTCAGGAGCTCCTACAAAAGGGGCCATGGCCTCCCTGGATCAAGGCAGCCCCACAGAGCCACTCATCCCTCCCAGGTAACTGCTTGCTTAAGCTTCTGGGGAGTCCAAGTCCCACAGGAGGCCAAGCTGTGGTCCTGGGGTGAACTGTGCAGTGAGCAGTACCCCAGTGTTCCCTGCTTCCTCAGTGAGGGCAGGGGCTGGGGAAGCTGTGGTACCTTCAGGCTTTGCGTAGCGGCTATGACCACCTGCGAGTGAGGGGATAGCAGACAAGACATCGCAGTTCCAAAAAAGCGAGCAAGGTGGCCCAGGCCCAGGTCCCGCTGCAACCTGTCAAGACAAAAGGTTTCTGCGGGGCCAGGCTCTGTGCCTCAGACACCCCAGCAACCAGGGCTAAACCCTCACAAGCCCAGCTCAAACACAACCAATGGCTTGCAGGGCTCTGCAGGACCCTGCGGCATCATTTAATAAAAATGCTGTCAATAAAGTAATAAATACATGTGGAAAAAAGTCACATAGGCCAGGCATGGTGGTGCCTACAAGTTCAAGGGCAGCCTATGTTACATAGTGAGCACAAGTCTGTCCTGAACTACAAATGAGACTCTTTCTCAAAAACCAAAGAAAACAAACAATAAAAATTCAAACAGGTCTTCAAACAGTGGTGTAGGCAAAGACTTTATGAATAAAACCCTGATCGCACAGAAACTATCGCAAAGAATCAACTGGGATCTCATTAAAAAGCTTTTGCACTGCAAGAGAAACCATCAACAGAGTGAAGAGACAACTCACAGTATGGGAAAAAATGTTTGCCAGCTGTGCCTCAGAAAAGGATTACTACTGTAAACATATAAAGAACTAAAAAAAAAAAAAAAAAAAAAAAAAAAAAAAAAAAAAAAAAAAAAAAAAAAAAAAAAAAACAGACCTCCCAAATTTAAAGACCCAACCCAAGAACAAGGATCTGAGATGAATACACACTTCTCAGATGAAGAAATACAAACTGCAAAGAAACACATGTAAAAATGTTCAACATCACTGGTCATTTGAGAGATGTAAATTAAAACAACACTGAAATTCCATCTTACCCTGGAAAGAATGGCTATTATGAAGAAATCCAGCAATAACAAATGCTGGAGGGTCTGTGGGGAAAAAGGAATCCTTTTCCACTGTTGGTGGAAATGTAGACCAGTATAACCATTCTGGAAATCAGTGTGGCGATTTTTCAAAAAACTAGGTTTAGGGTTGGGGATATAGCTCAGCAGCAGAAGCACCTACCTAGAAAATGCAAAGTCGTGAACTGAATTCCCAGTAACTGCCCCACCCCCACCCCCAAAAAACCTAAGATGAGAGGTTCCATTTCACCCAGCTATTCCCTCTTCTGCGTATCTTCCCAGAATTAAAAACATCATACCACAGCAATATACGTGCACCCATGTTTATAGCAGCACAATTTGTAATAGCCAGATCTTGGAAACAACCCGAATGTCCATCAACTGAGGAATGGATAAAAACGCTATAGTATTTTTATACAATGGAGTACTACTTAGCCATAAAGAAGGATACACTGGAGACGTTTATAGTAAATGGATGCAACCTGAGACCATACTCATAAGTAAAATAAATCAGACTGGCATGTGTAATATTGTATTGTCTCCCTAATGTGAGAAGCTAAAAGAAAAAATACATGTGTATATGCAAGATAGTTAAGATGGTTATACTACTAAGTTCTCCTAGTTCATTGAAAAGAAAGGTCTGTGCTAATATTGTCAGGATAATTAAATGCAGATATCTTGCACTCTGAATAACTAAAGATAACAATACACAATGTATTAATCATTGTTATGTTTTTGAAATTTTGGTGCTTTTTTTGTTTTTTTTCTCTTTAAAATAAACAAGTCTGAGGCTGGGGATTTAGCTCAGTGGCATAACTGCCTGCCTGGCAAGCACAAAATCATGAGTTTGATACCCAGTACCAAAATAAATAAATAAATAAATAAATATAAATTTAAAAAATTTTTAAAAATAAAAATAAAAGGGGCTGGGGATTTAGCTCAGTGGCCTAAGCGTCTGCCTGGCAAGTGCGAGGTCGTGAGTTCAATCCCCGGTACCAAAAAATAATAATAAAATAAAATAAAATAAAATAAAATAAAATAATAAAATAAAATAAAATAAAATAAACCAGTCTTCAAGGTACAGAATGAGGGTGAGGATCACGCCTGCCTTAACACCTCCATCTGGGCTGACCTTTAAGTGTGCCTACCAGGGGAAAATCAAAGTAAAGTTCTTACGTATTCTCCCAAAGCTTTTACACATCTACAAACACACAAAATAATAACTGCTTAACATTTGTTTAGTGCCACATATCTCTAATACAACAACATATATTCTGTTCATTTCAACCTTGCAAAAACTAATGAGAAGCCGGGTATGGTGGCGCACGCCTATAATCCTAGCACAAAGGAGGATTATTGCAAAACCAGCCTGGGTTACAAAGTGAGCTCAAGGCCAGCCTGAATTGCATATTGAGACCCTGTCTCAAAAGATAAAAACAAATAAACAAACAAAAAAACTAATGAAAGAAGTCCTACTATCATTCCCATCTTACAGAAAAGAAAAATGAGACAGAGAAATATGGAGCATAGTGAAACCCAGATTCTTTTCCTGGGAACATAAGTACCTTGGAGTTCTTTCATAGGAGCATATATACACCTGCGTCACTATTTCTAATGGTTATACAGTATTTCACTGTGTATGTTTAACCTCTCTCTATACCCCATGAGACATTTGCGTTGTCTAGCTATGTGTTTCCCAATCTTACTCCAGAAGTGGAATTACTATTCAGTGGCCAGGCCCCAACCTTGAATGAATGTGGAAACAAAAAGCAGAAACTGGAAGCTGGGTGTGATGGCACACACCTGTAATTCTAGCACTCAGGAAGCTGAGGCAGGAAGATCACTCTGAGTTCAAGGACAGTCTAGGCTACATAAGCGAGCTCAAAGCCACCAGGCACTGCATTGTGAGACCATGTCTAAAAAAAAAAGAAAGAAAGAAAAGAAAAAGAAGAAAGCAGAAACTGGGTTTACAGGGCCACAAAATCCAGAAGAAACCACTATCCCTAGGGTGGGGAGGAGTGCTAATGCAGAAAAAAAATGAAACCCCTAGATGAAAAAAATGAGAGCAAGGATGTCACAACCAGTAAGTGACAAAAATCAAGATCAAACTCTGTCCCAACATGCAGCACAGTGTGCTCAGCTAGCTGCCCTGCCTCTCAAAAGCAAGAGAACTGTGACCTGCTCAGCGTGGAAACACTGCCCCTCCCCGCCCCTCCCAGGAAGCTCAAGGCCTCCCCGGCCACCAGCTCACAGCTCCCCCATCTGCACTGCACAGCAGGCAGCCTGAGGGAGGTCTTGGGTACCATCTCCCTCATTCCTACCGGACCAAGTTGATGTGGGCTTTCTCCATGACCTTAAGCCACGCCAGCAGGGGCTGCAAGTCATTCTCGCTGGGAAGGTAGTCGTACAGGGCCTGGGGGTCGGGCAGGGAATAAGCAGGTTACTAAGCAGGCAGTCAATAGCATCTCAATGATGACAGCTCCCTAGCCCCAGGCACCAGCAGTGTTTCACGGACAGGCAAGAGGGCCCAGATCCTGTGTTCCTGCAATCCACAAAGCCCCCAGTTCTGATGCTCTGCAAGCCCAACCAACAGGAGAAGGGAGTATGGCAGATCACACATCACACATCCTTCTGGGAGGAAATGCGTGTGCGTGTGCGCGTGCACACACACACACACACACACACACACACACAAATTTGTAGTTTTCAGGACTACTTTGTAGTTCTCGAGAGCTCTGTTCAATAAGATCCTGCTGAAATCATTTAGGAGATAAGCTAGGTCAAGAAACACCCTGGGCCCCAACTCCCAGGCAACCTGCATGCCTGGCTAATGGCTTCCTCCACATGGGCTGCTCATCCAAAGACAAGCAGCAGGGCTGGTCCCCAGCACCACTCCCTAGGGACCTGTCCAACTGTGCCCCTCTTTGTCCCCTCAGTGTCCAACAGTGCCCCTCTTTCTCCACCGGCGCTCACCGTGATGATCTGGGCGTTCAGCTCTGCTGACAGGGTGCCTGGGCTGGGCTTGGCATGGAAGAGGCTGTGGAAGGCCTGCATGGCACAGGCTGTCACCAGCTAGAAAAGATATAATGGATTAGAGGAAGGAGAACTGTGGAACCCATGGTCAGCCCAGATCCCTCAAACTTCCCACTCCACCAAGTGGGTTAAGGGAGTCACAGGGCTTATGAACCTTGAACATATCCCTAAGGCCCAGATACTCAGGACTACCACTTTAGCAAGACATAGAAGCCACTATTTAGGGGCCAGAAGTACCTGAGAAGTACAGCATATACCTAGCATGTATAATAAGATAATAAGGTTCTGAGTTCAATCTTCAACACCAGGCAAAGGGCTGGGTGTGGTGGCTCATGCCCAGAACCCCAGCATTCAAGAGGCTGAGGGTAAAGAATTCTTGCAAATGGGAGACCAGCATGGGGTACAAAGTGACCTCAAGGCCAGCCTGGACTGCATAGTGACCCTATCTCAAAAAACAAAAAACCCTTTAAACAATGACGGTAAATAACTATGTACATGTCTGTAACATCGTGACTAAAAAAAAGCAGATTGTAGAACTGGGCATGGTGGTGGTAGCGCACACCAGTAATCCCAGCTCTTTTTTTTTTTTTTTTTTGGTACTGGGGATTGAATCGCAACCTCGAGCTTGCCAGGCAGGCACTTATGCCACTGAACTAAATCCCAGGCCCTAATAATCCCAGCTCTTGAGCGGCTGAGGCAGGAGGATAGCTGAGAGCTCAAAGCCAGCCTAAGGCTACACAATGAATTCAAGGCCAGCCTGAACTATATAGTAAGACCTTGTCTTTCAAAAAAAAAAAGCAGATCATAGATCTGCAGCGGTGGCACACAGCTGTGATTCCAAGTACTCGGCTGGCAGAGGCAGGAGGATGGTCTGGGCAAATTAGTGGGACCCTGTCTCAAAATAAAATGAAAAAAGGGCTGGGGATGTAGCTTAGCACTCAATGGCTTCAATCCCTTGTGTCACACAAAAAGAAAACAAAACAGGACATAAACAGTTGTCTGTAATACATATATAGACAATAAGAATTGATACACTTCAGTGAGTTTTCCCTTTATAGCAGTAGTCACATTATTTAATAATAAAAAATTTAAATATACATATGGACAAACACTACAAGAAACCACACGTTGTTATAAGACTATACAAAGCCAGGCATGGTGGCTTACACCTGTAACCCTAGGACTTGAGAGACTGAGGCAGAAGGATCACCATGAATTAAAAATCAGCCTACAGAGTAAGTTTAAGGTCAGCCTAAACTACACAGTGAGATCCTGTCTCAAAAAATAAAACAAAATATAGAAAGATTAACAAAACCATGCTAGGATGGTGGAAAATACAGAAGGTCCTTTCCTCCTCACGCCCTGGTGGTGGTGGTGGTGTGTGTTGCTAGGAATTGAACCCAAAACCTCACACATTTTAGGCGAGCACTGTACCACTGCTCTCCAGGTCCCAAGGGCTGTTAGGACACCCTGCAAGCTGCTATCCTGACAGGTGAGTAAGTAAGCCAGCACAGCAGAGATAACTGCGATTCCGGCTGAGGTGCAGCTTGCAGACAGGGAAGGCGACAGTCTGCAGCCACAGCACCAGTCCTCACTCTGACCTCTCTGAAGTCAGTGTCCAATTGTACCAGGACCCTGAGGTGGCCTGGCCTATCTCGACACTGTGGATGTCACGCTATCCTCTGTAGGGAGACTGCAGATTTTCCTTTTTATTTTTATTTTTTGAGACAGGGTCTCACTACATAGTTCAGGCTTGAACTCTCAGTGATCCTCTTGCCTCAGCCTCCTAATGCTGGGATCACAGGTGTGCACCACTATGCTCGGCTTGTTTTTTGAGTGTGACCCAGGATGCTCTCAAACTTTTAGGGTCAACTAATCTCCTGAGGAGCTGGCACAATCGGCATGTACCACTGCACCCAGAGCTAAGTCAGTCCTGCTTTTTCCTGACCAGTGAGTTCCCAAATGCCACGACCGAGGGCGAGGGCTCCCCCTTCTGCCTGCAGGCTGAGCTCACCACATGGCTCAAGGTCATGACTCGGAGGAGTGTCTCGCTGCAGCTCTTCACCAGGCTTTCCGGGAAGCAGGGCAGCATGTCCTTCAGCAGGGTCAGCATGTGTAGTGTGGTGGTAGCCTCCTTGGTGCCTGGCACACAAAAGGGGAGATTTACTGCCAGTCCTCCTCCTCCTTGGGCCACCATCTCCCACCCACCTTCCCTCGGCTTGACTTCCACACCTCCAGACTTCTCAATCTCCTGAATGCAGAACTTGGCAGTGGAAACAGCGGCAGGGTGATGGGCAGGGGCCTTCTCACCAAACATGAATTCACTGCCCTTAAGCACTGCACACACTCCGTGCTGGGCAGCCTTCCGGATCTGAGGGGCAAGAAAAGAGATGAGGCCAGATCAGTATTCTGCCATCCGCCAAGTTCTGACTGAACTTCTACTATATACCCAACACTAAGCCAGAGTCTTCTCACATGTAGAACCCTGAGCACTCTCGTAACTCACTAAATGGCCTAGTGCAAGTCCAACTACTTAATCTGAGTCCAAGTAGTCTCATCTTTTAGACAGGCATTTAGTCATTCAACCATACTACAAATGCCGAGTGTCACCAAGCCAGGTACTACTCTACATGTTAGCAACTGCCAGTAAACAACTAACATCCCAGTAGCGGAAAATAAATATGCAGCTGAAGATAAAAAGTACAGTGGTACCCCAGTTTATGAATTTGTTCTACGATTTTGGAAAAGATGGCTACATTTGTGTCTGTGTGAGAAAGATGCTCATAGTTGTTTGTCACCTGATTTGTTTGCAAACACAAACAAAACTTTGCCAAATGCTTCTATCTGTAAACTAAATTGTTTGCAAACAAAAGCATTCAGGACATGAAGTACCACTGTACTTTGCAGAAAGACCTCATGGCACATGCCTGTCATCTCAGCACTTTGGGAGGCTGAGGCAGGAGAATCACAAGTGGGTTCAGCCTAGGTAACTCAGTGACTAGTAAGACCCTCCCTCAAAGTTAGTAATTTAAAAAGGGCTGGGGATGTAGCTTAGTTTGAAAATCCTAGGTTCAACCCCAGTACTAAAATCTTTGCAGACAACAAAACAGGGGTGCAAGGTGTGGTGGCACACACCTGTAATCGCAGCACTTGGGAGGACTGCTGCAAGTTCAAGGCCAGCCTGGAGTACACAGTGAGCTCAAGGCCAGCCTGAATTATATTGTGAAACCCTGTCTCAAAAGAAAAAAAAATCAACAAAACAAAACAACAATGCAGGATTATCACTTTGTGGGGCAGGGGCAGTACTAGGGATGGAACCTAGAGTCTCGTGCATGCTAGACAAGTACACTACCACTGAGCACTTTCAGACAAGGTCTCGCTAAACTGACCTTGACTTTGTAACCTTGACTCAGCCTCCTGAGAATCTGGGATTATAGTCCTGCAGCTCCTCACCTGGCACGTTACTCCTTTTTACAGATAGTAAAGTAACATTTCAGCAGCAACATGAAGGGCTAGCTGTGAGGGCACACTCTCATAATTCCAGTACTTGCAAGGCTGAGGCAGTAGAATTGCCACAAGTTCAAGGCCAGTATGGGTTACATAATGAGTTCAAGGGTAGCCTGAACTACATAGCGAGACCCTGTCTCAATAAATAAATGAAGTAAGTTAGAGAAGGAGGAAGGGAAAAGGTGAGAGATTGTGAACATACAAGGAGAAGGTGTGACACTCCCTAGGCTAACAGTGTTTGGAACGGCAAAGGATGGTATGATGGTAATTATCATATGCTCCCTGCCCTATGTTTCTGGACAAGACAGGGTAGAGAACCACCACTTACTGAATGCCTGCTATATGGCAAGAACTGTACCAGACCTGAGAACAACAGGGAGAGACTCCCAACCCCATAGCAAGGTTAGAATTATTAACCTTAGCTTACAATTGGTGAGAAAGCTGTGGTTTAGAGAAAATTAAGTAACCTGGCCAAAGTGACATGACAGTAATGAATTCAGGATCCATCTCGGGTCTATGGGACTCCACAACTCCTCCTCCCATGTTACCCTCCTTGCCAAGGTAAAGGCACAGTGGGAGATTCGCGTGTCACTGACTGAGGAGGTACCTGAGACCCAGAAGGGGCTGACACTGATGCTCTTGCCTAAGCAGATCAGAAGCAGAACCCTGGCTAAAGCCCACAACAGGGCCCTCCCGAGCCTCCTCACATAGCCCAGCCCCATCTCTTGTGGACGCACGTTCTCACCTTGGGCTTGGCATGCACGGTGAAGCTCAGCAACCCATGGTACACCTGAAGAGTCACAGGGTAGCCCCAGGCCTCCAAGTCTTGCTTCCGTAAAAGGGTGGCCATGCAGGACAGGACCTTGAAGATGAGAGTCAGAGTCCCTCAGTTCCACCAGCCACAGCCATGAGGAAAGGGTCCAGCTTCTAATCAACTCCAAAAAAATCCCCAAAGGACCTGTCTGAGATGGGCAGAGTGCCTCCTGGGGCACCCTGCTTCCATCAATCCAAGGGGCTGTGGAACACAAATACTAACCCATCGGAGCGCAGAGGTGGAGCCGCTGTTGGCCTGGGTGGACATGATGTCCATGAAGGCTTTGGAGGTATCGGAGAACTTCTTAATGAGCACAGGACTGGGCACACTATGTGGAGAATAGAAAAGGTTACCCCAGAGGGGCCTCTGAAGAGTGGCCAGGCCAGGCTCTGGGGGTACAAAGGAAGCTGGAACAAGGAAGCTGCTGGGCCAGCCGCTCAATGATGCCTCAACTCCTGCTTCTCTCTCCTTCCCTGCTTACCACCCATTCTCTGTGAGACCCCTGCTCCAATCCTCTCTCCCCTGTGTGTCTACACACAGCCTGGTGCCAACATTCCAACCCACTCCTCCGCCCAGGCACCAGCACTTACTCCACAGTGGCACAGCTCAAGCCACAGCGAGTCTGATGTAGAATGCTGCCACTACTCAAGACCTTAACATTTTTATTCTTCTAACTGTGGCAAAATATACACACATAAAATTGGTCATGTTAACTATTTTGCAGTACTAGGGACTAAATCCAGGGCCTTGTGCTTTTTAGGCAAGCACTCTACCACTGAGCTACATCCACAGCCCTTCTGTATTTTACTGGGAGAGAAGGTCTTATGCTGCCCAACCTGGCTTGCTATCCCCACCCAGGTACCACTTCGAAGTGTGCAGTCTGGCTGTTACACATATGCACATTATTGTGCGATGATCTCCAAAATGCTTTCACCATAGAAGAACCCCGTTCCTCCTGTACACATTCTGCCCTGCACAGAGACCTGGGGATCAAACAGGGTGGAACTCACCGCTTCAACACAAGGTTCAGGAGGTAAGTGACAGCAGCCAGGGACTCCGGGGACTCCACGGCCTCCATGGTTGTCATCTGAAGGCCAGATCAAAGGGGCATTGAGCTGTACTTGCCAGGCAAGCACTTTTGCTGCTGAGCTATAGTCTCAGAACTTTTTTTTTCTTTTTTTGGTTTTTAAGACAGAGCCTATGTACTATGTAGCTCAGCTGGGCTTAAACTCAGTGTGTAAACCAGACTGGCCTCAAACTTGCCGTGATGTCCTGCCTCAGCCTTTAAGTGCTGGGATTACAGGTGTGTACCATATGTCTAGCTTTAACTTATTTTTAAAAAACAAAAAAAGGAGACTGAGGCAGGAGGATAGCTGTGAGTTCAAGGCCAGTCTAAACTACATAGCAAGGCCCATCTCTAAAAAAAAAGGGGGGTGAGGGTCAAAAATAAAACAAAAAAAAACAAGGATTAGGATTAGTTTGGATTCAATTTCCAGTGCCAGGAAAAAATAAAACAATAAAAAATAAAACTATACACACACACACACACACTTTGAAGGTCATATGTAGTCTCTGTTGCATACTCTTATTGTATGTCTTTATAAAAAAAAACCTTTAAAACATAAAAACCAGGGCCGGGGATATAGCTCAGCAGCACAGCACTTGTCTGGCAAGCCTGAGGTCATGAGTTGGATCTCCAATACCAAACAAAACAAAAACCACATATATACAGCAAAGCATGGTAATGCATGTCTAATCCCAGCCCTCAGGAGGATCAAATTTAAGCCCAGCCTGGATTACACAGTGAGTTCAGGCCCAGCCTGAACTGCATAGCGGGACTCTGTCTCAAAAAGACAAAAAGGAAAGAAAAAGAAAACACAAGAACAAGTGATAAAAGTTAGAAGAGAGAAAAGAAGGACCTTAGGAAAAAAGTACCCTAAGGTAGTCAAGCTACCTTCTCCCCAACCTCAGGGATGGACTCAGATAAACACAGAAATGCAGAGTAACCAGTTTCCTGTGAACCAGCTAAATAACTAATTTTCTTTAGATTCTAAACCTACAAGTTTAAAATAAGTTCCTTATCTACAAAAGTCTAAAACAAAGAGAGCACATTGGCCGCCGTCTATGTAGAAACCCTTCTTCGGTATCCACCAAGAGCTTTTTTCTTTATTCTTTCCAATAAACACTGTCATAACCTCCTCTTTTTGCCTGCAATTTTACTCTTCAACTTTGTGAGACAATGAATTCAGACTTTGACAAAATTAACTGTTTCCCTCAAGAGGCAGAAGTAGGAAGATTTCAAGTTCAAGGTCAGCCTGGCCTTTCCTGTCTAAAGAAAGCAAAGCGAAGCAAAGCAAAGGAAGAAAGGAAGGGGAAGGGGAAGAAGGGAGCACAGCAAACACCTCCATAGTCACCAAGCCACCTGAGCATGACAGAAACACTTTCCCTTAGCAGGTCTATCCTTCTTTGTCCCCACATGCTGGGGACACCTGTCTTTTCTGTACAGGCTGAAGAATGTGCTCTCTCCACTTCCACCCCCAAGATGCACCACTCACCAGGGTGGCGAAGTACTCTGTCTCCGTCTCCTTCCCTCCTTGGGAACGAATCACCTCAGTGACAGCAGCCAGGACAGCACAGATCTGCACATGAGGGAGACAGCACTGTGACATATCTTAAACCCAATCCCACCCCAGGCTGCCTCTTCTCCCTTCTTCAAAAACTGACCCCTGAGGGCCGGAGATTTAGCTCAATGGCATAATCGCCTGTCTGCCAAGCTTGGGGTCATGAGTTCAATCCCCGGTACCAAAAAAAAACCCCCCAAAACGGACTCCTCATATAGGTGAGAGACAGACAAGAGACACAGACACGAGCTGGGGTATATACCACAGAGCCTGGCACGGTGGCCAGGCCTACAGTCCCAGCCATTTGGGAAGCTCGCACAGGAGAACTGTTTGAGCTAGAGTTCAGGGCCAGCTTACCAGCAGCACACACCCGTAATCCCGGTACTTGGGAGGCTAAGGCAGTAGGGTTACCATGAGTTTGAGGCCAGCCTTGGATACACAGTGAGTTCAAGGCCAGTCAGAACTACACAGTAAGACTCTACCTGAAGAAGCAAAACAAAAAACTCTTTCTCTATAAACAATATCTCAAACTGGGCATGGTGGTGCACATCTATAATCCCAGCATTGGGGAGGTTTAAGCAGGAGGATCTTTGCGAGTTCGAGACCAGCCTGGGCTACAAAGTGAGCTCAAGGCCAGCTGAACTGCACAGCGAGACCCCGTCTCAAAAAGACAAAAATAAATAAATAAATAAATCAAACAATATCTCAATGACCAGATATGGTGGTAGATGTCTATAATCCCAGTACTCAGGAGGCTGAGGCAGGAGGAACACTGCAAGTCCAAGGCCAGCCTGGGGTACAAAGTGAGTTCACAGCCAGACTCAACCTCATAGTGAAACCTTATCTCAAAAAAAAAAAAAAAAAAAGCAAAGTCATTTAAAAAAGATATTGATTACATAAGTTGAAACAACACTTCAGCTATAACAGAAAATATATTAAGACTACCTGTTTCTAAAAACATTACCTGTTTATTTTTACTCTTTTTTTTTTTTTTTGGAGACAAGGTTTCACTATGCAGTTCAGGTTGGCCTTGGGTCCTCTAGAATTTTGACATTTTTCATTTAAACAATGAAAAATATAAACCTATACCTTTAAGATATAAATAAGTAAAAAATTTAAATCTTGCTCAATAAAACTGTTATTGAGCATTATTTTATTCAATAAGTGTTCTTGGAGATATTCTATGTAATAAATCCTGTGAGCTGGGAACGGTGGTGCACACAGGTAATCCCAACACTCTAGGAGGCTGAGGCAGAAGGACTGCAAATTCAAATCTGGGCAAAGAGAGACCCTGTTTCAAAAAAATACAAAATAAAAATTCTGGAGATACAGTTGTGTGAAAGCCCTGGGTTCAACTCCCTAGTATCGAAAGGAGGGAAGGAAGAGTGAGCCAGTCCTGTTTTAGGAACAGTGGAGGAGATAAATGTCTAGAAAATACTGCTACCCTTAGGCAGGGCAGTAACGCTTCAGCAGAACATATGTTCTTACAAATAGTGGAAAGAGGGGGCTGCGCATGCCGGCGCACGCCTGTAATTTCAGCACTCCTGAACGCTGAAGCAGCAGGATCTCACATTCAAAGCCCGAATGGACTACACAGCTGGTGAGAGCTTGTCTCCAACAGTAAGGACAACAACAAACATAAGTGGAAAGTGGAACCCGCTCTTAGGAGAGTAACGTGTGTAGAGGGCACAAAGAGTAGAAGAGATGACACATCACCCAGAAATACCCGCAGCTGTCACCGGAGCTGGAAGAAAATAAAACGCGTGAGTCTTCCCCTCCTCATCACCCACGCCCTCCTAAGCCTCCCTGCTACCTCCTTGTGGGCAGCCGAGTTGGACTCCCAGAAGCGCTGCACTTTGCTGAAGGTGACATTCGTGCAGTCGGAGAGGCCGCTCAGAAAGGTGCCCGAGGACTTCTCGGTGAAAGCCAGCTCCTCGCCTTCTTCCATAGCAGTCTCAGCGGCTTCGCTCTTGCCCAGGTGCAGGGATCCCGACTGCAGCTCATTGTGCAACCTCACAGCATCGACAGTCAGGTCACTCTTTCCTGGGAACCAGACACACAAGGCAAGGCCCCCACTTTCGACCCAAACTCTTTCTGGCCAAAAAGAACCAAAACATCCCGGTGAAACGAAATCAGCCCAGTCCGGATCCCCAAGGTGAGGCTAAATTCGGGGGGGGGGGGTTCTTTTGTTTTTTTAGGACCAGGAACTGAACTCAGAACCTCGCGCTTGCCAAGCAGGCTCTGTGCCACTGAGCTATATCCATCCCCGGCCCCGAGGCTGAATTCTGAACCCTGCCAGCTTCGACAGCCCTCCCACAAGCCTATAGCTTAGCCAAGGAGAAAAGCGAGCCTCCAAGCAGGTTTCTGCTTCCTGCACCAACGTGCGTGCCAGCGGGATCAGTTGCGACCACACTCAAAAAGGGCGTCCCAGCTCCGACACCCGTGGGGTCTAGACAGTCATCCCCACTGTCTGTTAGACGGCTGCGCGGGCCTTTGCAGTAAGCCCGAGATCCGCAGAGAGCTCCACGCCCGGGCCCACCCCGTCACTACCTGACGGCCGGCTGAAAAAGCGGCTGCGGGCGGCCTGGCGGTGACGGCAGATGGCGGGGTTGCTGTCGCTGCTGTGGCCTTTCTTCCAGCGCTTTAACTTGGCCGAGGCACCTGAGGGCAACTTCCCCGAGCGACCCATGTTTCCTGAACAGTGCCCCGGAGACAGTTTAAAGGACCGGCTTTGAGAGACTCAGGGTCTCAGATCCTTGAGCCGCATCCACGTGGGTCGCCGGTCCGCTTCACTTCCTCTTCCTCTGAGGTAACTTCCGGAATTCCGGGCGTTACTATGACAAAATAGTCAACATCCGGTTTTAGGTTTCTTCTTTGCATTAGATAACCGAGAGGCTCGGAGATCTGTTGCTAGAGATATTCTGGGCTCCTCCCGGGCCGCGGTTCTTGGCCGCAGGAATAAATCTTATAAAACTGCAGTTCCTTTGTAAGTTAAAAAAAAATGCACATTTACTAATCCAAATCAATCTACTTTCAAAAACTGAGCATAGATAGAAATAAATATGACAGGGGCCGGGGTTTTAGCTCAGTGGTGTAAGTGCCTGCTTGGCAAACACAAAAGTTGTGAGTTCGATCCCCGGTACCAATAAATAAATAAATAAATAAATATGACAGAGTTAGAACCTATCTGGACTTTAATAAATAAAAACCAGTTTAGCTGCAGAGAGCAAAAAGCAGCTAATGGTGTTCTGGTATTGCTTTGCAAATTAAAACCACTGTGAAACTCCACCACACAACTAAGAAAGAGTAACAATACTAACGTTGATACGGATGTGGAGCCCCCGGCTCCATATGCATCTAGTGAGAGTACAAAATTGGTAACAACTACTTTGGAAAACTGTACAGTAGTAGTGTCTACTAAAACAATATATACTTATTTTACAATGTCAACAGAGATGTCTACTTATATGCAAAAAAGATACAGGAGAATATTCCAAGAGTCAAGTATCAGAAATGAACCAGTGCCCACCAACACTAGAATGTTGGCACATTCCTGTAATCCCAGCCTTAGGGGTTGAGGCAAGAGGATCTCAAAGTTCAAGACCAGCCCAGGAAACTTGGCAAGACGATCTCAAAATAAAATATAAAAGGGGCTGAAGATGTAGCTCAGTGGGTTTGGTTCCCAACATCCCAAAGCAAAAAACACTGGGAAGAGTAGGCGTGATGGCACATGCCTATCATCCCAGCACTCAGGAGACTGAGACAGAAAGATTGCTGCTAGTTCAAGGCCAGGCTGGGCTGCATAGCAAAATCCCTGTCTCAAAAAAGAAAACGAAACCACCTCACTGGGAGCTGGTAATACTGACCCTGTATGAGAGCTGCTTTTATATTTTAGTTCTTTTAGCATTTACATAAATGTGTTCACTGAGTAATAGCTAATTGGCCTTGAGTTGTATACTTGTCTGTATACATCTTTTTTCTTTTCTTCTTTGTACTGGGACTCAAACTCAGGACCTCACACTTGCCAGCCAGGCACAAAGTCACTGAGCTACATCCCCAGCTCCTGTCTGCATGTATCTTGTTTTCACTGGATGGACTGAAAATGAGAAGGGATCTGTGTACACAGAACAGAGAGAAAGAGAGCTTACAGACTGTTAATGTAGCCAGGTATAGACACACATGCATGTAATTGCAGATATTTGGAAGACTGAGGCAGGAGAATTTCAAATTTGAGGCTAGCCTGGGCATGTTAGCAAGACCCTGTATCAAGAAAAAATACATTTTTAAATCAGACTCACATGTGTAAACATCAAATTGTCTCCCTAGTGCGAGAAGCTGAAAGAATAAATAAGATCCAAATTGTACAACAGATATTGTAAAATAGGAAGAAACTTCTCAAAAGGAAAAACTGGGATGGGGGAAAAGAGAAAATAAGGAAGGGAAAAGCAAATATATGTATGTTATATAATGATAGTTATACTACTAATTTCTTAATTCAATTCATTGAAAAGAGAGATTTGTGTTAATATTATCCAGACAATTAAATACTTATATCTTGTACGCTGAATAACTGTTTTAAAGATAACAATTTGCAACATATTAATCATTGTTACTGTCTTGTTTTGAAATTTTGGGTTTTTTCTCTTTAAAATAAAAAAAAACATAATTTTTAAAGGCTAGGGGCATAGATCAGTGGTAGATCACTTGCCTAGCATGCAAGAGATACAGTCCCCACTACTAGGGCAGAGGAAAGACTGCTAATGTGAGAAAGCATCACTGTAGAGGAGAAAAAAAGAGGACAATTTTGTAGAGGACAAAATTGTGGGCCTAGTTCCTCCAGCCTGAGGAGAGAACTCCACCACTTCCTGTAGGCCCCTTTCCTGAGACTGGGCTGTCGGGATTGGGCAAAAGGAAACAGTAGCCTGGGGCAAAAGAGGAACCAGAGTGTGGAAACTATTGCAAGCAAGACGGTGCTAACAAGAAGACTTTTGATGGCTGACAATTGGTGAAAGGAGGCAGAGAAAGCATTGGGTTCATCTTAACCTAAGGCTACATTTCATATTCATCAAAGGATATTAAATACTAAGCGCACTGGGCTATTGTGAAGAGTCGGTATGAAAATGTGTGTCATATTAAAACGTGAACAATTCCAAAAACATTGGTGTTTCCTTGTGAAAGGTACAGGGATGAATCTCTACCACCAGGGGGAGCACCAAAAGCAACCTAGTAGGCTAAACCACATTGAGCAGCTACAAGGCTGGAGTGAAAAGGCTGAAAAACAGGCGGGGATTGCATACACAGGGACACATTCGGAGGTCCAGCCTTCCCATTCTTTTCCTGGACAACAGAAGCCCGCTTGCTTCCAATCTGAGTGTGCAACTGGTTACAGCCCTTGGATGAACCTTCAATGTGGGATGGGCACTGAGGGGCCACTAGCCACCTGCTGGCCTTCTAATCCTGGGGTATTTGCTCAGAGCCTCCTCCTGGAAGCAGCTGGTGCCAGAAAAGACAAGAGGTATCTATCCAGATGTCCTGAGTATAATGGTCTCCCATTCTGCACCCCAGGACTCATTGCTGGTGAAGGATCAACTTCCCCATCCCTAAATTCCAGCCACAACTTCATCCTAGTTTAGCTGTGTCCTTGATTAGCCACAGTACATGTGGCTAAGAAGAACCACTACATCTGTAGGATAAATTAGATCCAGGAATGGTGACCTGTAATCTCAACTCCCAGGAGGCTGAAGCAGGAGGATCACTGCAGATTTGAGGCCAGTCTGGGCTATATGGTGAGTCCAAAGTCAGCTTGAACTACATAGCGGGATCCTGCCTCAAAACAAACAAACAAACAAACAAACCCTGCACTTGGACTTTCTGAGTTAGGACTCAAGTTACCCTCTTCACTGAGTTGACCTTGACCAAGTTACATTAGTCTCTGATCTTCAGTTTTCAACACCTGCAAAATGGAGAGGATAAGAATACTGAACCTGGCTGGGTGTGATGTCACACATCCATAATCCCAGCATTTGGAAGACTGAAGCACGAGGGTAGAATTTAAAGTCAGTATGAGCTGTATAGCAAGACTGTCTAAAGAAAAAGAGAGAGAGAAAGAGAGACAGAGACAGACAGAGACAGAGAGGAAAGAAAGAAAGAAAGAAAGAAAGAAAGAAAGAAAGAAAGAAAAAAGAAAGTCAAAACCTACCCCTAAGATTTATGAGAACTAAATAAGACAGGTTAGGTGTTGAACACACTGCTTGGTACATAACAAGTGGACAGTAAATGTGAGTTAGGAAAAAAGTGAAGAAGACACAACAGGCATCTTTATTTCACCATGGTTCCAAGGTGTTCCATGATGTCCTAAGGGTACAAAGCTGGCTGACGGGCAGTAGCCAAGAGACCCAGCTACTAGGCAGGAGCCCCGTCTGTAACCAGGGTTCTAACAACATCCGCAGCCTCCTGTGGAGGGAGCAGAGCTGCCACCCCAAATGCTAAGGCTGGGAAGAACTCAGAAGTCATTCTTAGGTCAGTGGGGCTGTCATCTGTTAGCACACTGGGCAGGAGGAAAGGGAAATGGAGGGGAGCCTCTTGCCCAAAACAAGGAGGAAGCAGATGGCCTGGGCGGTTCCCTGAGTGCTGGAGCTCTGGGGGAGCAGAGAGGTCTCTATTGCCTGGTAGTCCATTAGCAGACTTTGGGTTTAGGAAGCTTGGGTTTGGAGCCACAGCCTAGCTAGGGATCTAGATCAGGCACCTGAACTGTCTGAGCCAGTTTTCCTATCTGAAAATGGGGTCATTGTTATGAAGTTAAAATGAGAGTACACGTGAAATGCTTAGCACAGTGCCTGGAACACCACTGCTTCAGAAGGTCATGCAGTATTTGACACAAAAGGCTGAATGGGTTTGGGCATGCTGGCGAACTTCTGTAGTCACAGCCCTAAGGTGGCTGAGGCAGGAGGATTTCAAATTCAAGACCAGGTTGGGCAGTTTAATGAGACCCTGTATCAAAAACAAAACAAAACAAAAAAAAAAAAAAAGAAAAAGCCGAATATATTGCTTGCTTAAAGAAGGGGGAACTACCTGTGAGGTTCAATCACTGTAAGTGGAACAGGGAAGTGATCTGGGGGTGCGGACATGCCGGGCTTAGGAGGGGAGCTTGTGGGACTGGCTGGTCAAGTGGAGTGTGACTGCTGTCCAGAGCTGGCTTTAATGAGTGAAGCCAGGAGGTGAATTGTTCTTGCTCAGCTATGTGAAGATGAGTTGTCCTTGATTAATTTAAAACTGGGTGTGGAGGGATTTGTCAAGGCAAAAGAATTGCCTTTCCTACTTGTAGGAGCTTTCTCTTTTCCCTCAGGTAACTGGAACCTCAAAACATTCACCCTCCTAAGAGCTGTTCCACTTTGACAAAAGGACCGTTTGCTTGGGAGAGGGAGATATATGGGCCAGCAGGAATAAGAATGTCTGCCCCATGCCAGTTGTGGCCCTGAGGTCCAGTTTTTGTCATTTTCCTCTAATACCTGGGTCTAGGAAGTTCCCAACCCAGAGAGACAAGCTGCAGGGCAGAGGGGCAGACTGAGTCAGACACAGAAGTAAGGAGCCTGACTCCTGGTCACCTGTCCTGTCAGGGACACTGCAGCGCCAGTGGGCACAGTGTGGCACCCCTGGCCAGAACTCCACCTGCCTCCACCCAGGCCTCCCCTCTGTGTCTCCTTCTGCCTCCAGCTCCTTGAGAACTTTGCACTTTGGCCCAGCCACAGTCTGAGGCTGATTCCTGCACTGCTCAGGGCTGGAGCACTTCCTGCGCTTTGCAGCCCTGTGAGGCTCCCGAAGCCGAGGCCCACTTCCGGCCACAGAGTGAGGCTCCTGTGGGTGGTTTTTCCCTTAATAATTATTTACAATGTTTTGAAAAACAGCTGTAATGAGACATAATTCACATACCATACACTTCGCTCATTTGCAGTGCACAATTCAGTGGTTTTTAGTGTTTACAACAGTAAATTTGAGAATAGTTTCAGAACCTCAAAAAGAAATCCTGAATCCCTTATTTACACCCCTAACCTTCCAACCCTAGGCAAGCACTAATTTTTCTTGTGTCTATGTATATTTGCCTGGATAATCTGGTAATTTCATGTTAGTGGAATCATATAACAAGTGGCCTTTAGGGACCAGCTTCTGTCATTAGCATGTTTTGAAGGTTCAGTCATGGTATAGAACTTATAAGCGTGTCAGTCCTCTTTATGACCAAGTAGCATTCTACTGTATGCAGTACATTTTGTTTATTCATTCATTAGTTGATGGATATTTGTATTGCTTCCATCTTTCAGCTATTGTAAATGATACAGTTATGAATAATAGTATTACTTTTTTATAAATTTTGGGGGGGGGCATTTTGAGACAGGGTCTTGCTATGTAGTTTAGGGTGGCCTTGAACTCATTATGTAGCCCAAGCTGGCCTGCAACTCATGGTTGTAGGAGATGACCTGGTCAACTCCTCTTGAATTCAGAACGATTGCTTCAGCATTAGTTAAACCGAACCCATAAAAAGGAATGACACTCTTACATATTCTATACCATGATTGAACCTTTAAAACATACTAATGACAGAAGCAGATATACTGATATGTACAGAGCTGGGTATGCTATGTTTTTCCTTTCAATTGGCGCTAAGCAATGCAAATAAGGCTGGCTAACATACTGATAGATAATCCCTGAGACCTATGGACAGCTTCCTGTTTCATCCAATAAAATGGTTGAGCACAGTGGGATGGCAGAGCCAAATAGCTCCAGGAATGTTAACTGGATTGGAGCCACAAGATAAGAGGCTATGACTTCCCAGGGCACAAAAGTTTATATATCAGAAACTGAAGCAACAGCCTAATTCATTCAAATGCTCCCTCAGTTGAGTTATGCAGATTGGCCTTTCTGCTTACTCTTCTCTTCGTACACTGCAGAGATGCTTCCTCTCTACCTGGCTAGCTGAGCTCATGTTACTCAAATAGTTACCGCCATAAACCATCACTCATTCTCCTAATAGTTTTTTTTTTTTCTTTTTGGTACCAGGGATTGAACTCATGACCTCATGCTTGCCAGGCAAGCACTTAAACCACTGAGCTAAATCCCCAGCCCCCATCACTCATTCTTGAGCCACTCCCTTCTTCATGAGATAATAAATTCTGGGGGAGGCCTTGGATCAGGGCCTTTGTTCATGCATGCTCACGTGGGTCACACTTAGGACTCCTTGGCTGCTCATAACTTTGAGTATGTCTTAGTGTCTTTATTCTCACTATGGGTTGCACTAGCAGTGGAAGATCTATCTGAAATTCTAATAATGTATCTATGGGGTTACAAATATAGTTTTCTGGACTGTGAGATTAAAGAGAAAAGGGATTACAATATTACAAGGAATTAAAATATTCAATATTGGGATTACAACAATGATGATCCTCCTAGTTTAGCCTTCTGAGTGCAGGGATTACAGGCATGCACCACCACACCTAGCTTCATATAGTTTTTATGTGAATGTATAGTTTCATATATTTTGAATACATAGCTAGTAGTAGCACACGGTCTTACAGTAACTCTGTGTTTAACCACTTGAGGAACTCATGTGTGTTTCTGGGTGTTCTTGTCAATGCTTATCTTCTTTTTTTCTTTTTTAGACAGGGTCTCACTGTGTATTCCAGGCTGGCTTTAAATTCTTGGTGATTTTCCTGCCTTAGCCTCCTAAGCACTGGAATTATAGGTGTATGCTACCATATTTCTGAGGTATGACACTCCTGGGCCCACTTCCAATGACAGGACTGAAAGGCAGGGCATTTTCTTCTGCTGCAGTCTGAAATATAAGGTAAGTCAGGCATGGAGGTGCATGCCCATAATCTCAACACTCTGAGAGCCTGAAGCAGAAGGATCACAGGTTTGAGCCCCGCATGAGCAATCTAGCAACTTACAAAGATCTTGTCTCAAAAATAAATAAATAAATAAATAAATAAATAAATAAGGTCCAGAGATGTACCTCAGTGTGAAGGTGCTGAGTTCAATCCCCAGTACCACAAACAATCAACTTGAACAAGCTCCCTAAAGGCAGAAGGGAGGGCTAGTACTGAGGCAGGAAGACAGAGCTTGGCAAAGCTGAATGGGGAAGTAAGCATTACCAGATTCCAGGACACACGCGCCAAATGCCAAATAATTCTCAAGACCCCATATATGGAAGTTCTCATGTGTTCCCACAATGTGTGGACCAAACAAATAGACTAGATGCCACTGAAAGTGTGGGCTGAAAGTGTGTCCCATGCGCATGGTTTTATTTTGGATTTTATTTTTTCTTCTCTTGTACACTGTCCCAAGTTTACTCTACAGAGCCAGTTTCTCCCTTATCCCTTTTAAATTTTCAAACAGGTCTGGGGCTACAGCTCAGTGGTACAGCACCTACCTGACAAGTACAAGGTCCTGAATTCAATTCCTGGTACCAAAAATAAATAAATAAAATTTCAAATAAACTTTGTCACCATTTTTGCAGGTTTCACTCAATTCTTTGAGACATACAAAACCTGGAAACCAAGACCCCAGCACCCAAAACTCAGTAACAGTACTAAAGCTGGGCCTGTTGTCAGGTGAGTCCTCTAGGAAGCCATAAAGCTGCTGCAGAACTCTTCCTGCTTTTCTGGTAGCACCAGCTCTAGCTCTGTTCCTCTTCAATGGTGACTGTGTTTGGAGGCTGCAGCATGAGTGGAGGAAGGAGATATAGTGCCTTCTCCCAGGAGCTCAGGGACACTGCATCAGCTGAGCTCACTCCTTCTCTGCGGCGTACATCTTTTCCCCACACGATGCTCAGCCAGAGAGAGCTGAACATCTAGCAAGAATTTCACCAGATGGCTCCACGAGTAGAGACATGCTGGTGTCCTCACAGGATTCCAGGGAGATGACAGCCACGGCTTCTTCAACCCCTCAGAAACCTCCGTTCACACCACTCCTGTTGGGCCTTTGCTGACTGTTCAGTGCTTGATAAGGTAGTTATTCTTCTGTGGAAAAAAATAAATGGAGAAGGAAAGTTAAGGGAGGCTTTTACTCTTCTGAAGGACAGGGAGACAGGGCTGAGTGGGTAATGGGCTTCGACTTCCAAATATCCTCCAAGTTTTTGTAACCCAAGGTTTGGTGTGTGTGTGTGTGTGTGTATATATTTATACACACACACACACACACACACACACACATTTTGGGGAGCCTATTGGGATTATTTGTACCACCCACTTGAGATTTTGCATTGACTTTTTTTCCAAATCCATTTTATTTCAAGAAAAAAAAAGAAAGAAGAAGAAGAGGAGGAGTAAGAAGAAGACAAACTACAACAAGTTTTCAGCACACGGGCCAGAGATATGGCTCAGTGGCACAGCACCTACCTGGTAAGCGCAAGATCATGAATTCCATTCCTAGTACCTGTTAGTGTTTTCTGGCACAATAGAGAAGCAAAAGTACAAAATGAACAGGTTTATTGAGTTAAGGACATGGGAAGGAGCACACAACCCATGGCGGCTGGGCCGTCTCCTTCCACAGATACAGAGAGACAGAGAGTTATAGGACTGCTGATTGCAGTGGCACATAGGGTGGATATTGATACATGTGAGGAACCTATTGGAACGCTCTGTGTGTGCAAACAGGAAAGGGAGTTGCAATTAGGGCTGAAGAAGAAGCAGGAAGTGATAGGTGTTCCTGCTTTGGCCTTCCACCACATTAGACCACCACCATAATTGTACAGTACTTTATACTAGGGCAAGAATCTTTCAGTACCAAAAATAAGTAAATAAATAAATAAATAAATAAATAAATAAAATTTCAAACCACATCAGTTAGGGAGCAACAATGGTAAATATATTACACACTGTCATCCCCAAATCATTCACCCAGAGCACAAGATATCTGCATTCAATTGTCTGAACAATACCAGCAAGAATCTATTGTTAAAAGCTGTTATAGGGCTGGGGATTTAGCTCAGCAGCATAAGCGCCTGTCTTGCAAGCACGCAGTCGTGAGTTCAATCCCTGGTACAAAAAAAAAAAAAAAGCTGTTACAGTCACAGAAGTTCTCTGGAACTCAAGAAATTTTTTTTTGCTATTTTTTTTGTTTGTTTTTTGAGATGGTCTTGTTATGTGGTTCAGGTTGGCCTTGAATTTTCTATGATCATCCTGCCTCAGCCTCCGAGTATGAGTCACCATGCCTGGGACAAAGATCTTACATTTCCTGCGTATGGAGAAAAAAGAAAATGGCATTGATAAGAGAAAGGTGGGGAACATGGATTAGGGCCAAGGCAGAGGGCCAAAAAGCCTAGTGAAAAGCCAACGCAAAGGGCCTGGGGTTTCATCTTGGTGGCACAAGCGGCTGCCTGGCAAGCACAAGGTCTTGAGTTTGATCCTTGGTACCAAAAAAAAGCCAGTGCTAAAGCTGGAGGGGCTTTCCCTGAGATGGTCTAGGTGTCGATCCAGGAAGACCACACAGCAGGAAGAGGAGAGAGAGGAGGTTCCTCAGAAGGGATCACATCCAGGAGCCTTTTGAGGACAATTCCAGCTAAGCAGCCAGGGGGACCTTTCAGTCACCTCTCCAACACTGAACTCTGTCTTCTACCAGCTGCAGGTTGGTAGAATGGAGGCCTGGGGTACTGCGGTTACGGTGCAGATAGGACACAGCCCGGTTCTCAGTCCTGTTTTCTCCTGATTCCTAGCTTTGCACGCATTATTTTTGGGGGCCCTTGATTTCCTTATCTGTGGAATGGAGCTATTATAGTAACTACATGATATGACTGGCTGAAGGGTTGAGATAATCCATTAAATATACTTGACACACTAGACTCTCAAAAGTAGCTGTTCATTTATATACATATCACTCTTAAGTTTTTTGATTTATGTTGTTCCCAAAGTGCCTTTCTTTGCTTCTCAAATCCTTCCCACTTTTCAAGATCAACAAAAGCCTAAAATACAATAAAAGGCTAACATACAATAAAAGTATGAAGGCTGTACAGAGTACAGTTTAAGAGCAAAAACTTGGGAGCCAGCGGGCTTAGGCTTAAATCTTGGTTCTTGTAATGTTGGGCAAATTACCTCATTTTCAGTTTTCTCATCTGTAAATTTTCTCAACTATCATAGACAGCTAAGTTAGTTAGAAATATTATAGGCAGTCTGGCAGGGACAAGGATCAGTGCAGAAGATGAGAGCACATTACAACTGTGGCTAGAGGTGCATATGATAAAAGACAGGCCTCAAAATAAAGACAGACTAGGCTGGGTGTGGTGGCACAGGCATGTAATCCCAGCATTCCAGAGGTTGAGGCAGGAGGATCACTGCAAATTCAAGGCCAGCCTGGGCTACATAGTAATTTCAAGACCAGCCTGAACTGCATAGTGAAACACTGTATCAAAAAGATTAAAAAAAAAAAGATAAAGACAGAATGACTATGTCCACATGACTCCCTGAGAGATAAGCAATAAATTGAAGATTATACTGTAACTGGCATCACCTAGTCTAATAAAGTCTAGATAGACATCAGTCATTTAGGTGGGTGACCAGGACCTCCTGATCATCTCTCCCTAAAATGGTCCTTGCTGTTTTTACATACACTTGCTATGGGACTTGCTTCTTCATTAGAGCAATATTACCTAAGTGGCTACACTTGTAATCATATTGGTTGATGATCGTTTTGACCCACATTGTATCCATTGTGTGATTTTGCTCTAGAAAACTTGCTCTATGAAGTGGGATCCATGGCAACCCATGTCTGGGTCCCATCTTGTCCCTCAAGAACTATCTCTCTTGATAAATTTTTCCTACTTTTAACCTCCATTGTTCCTTAGGATTTGTCTTGGATATTTTCTCTCATTGCTGAGATAAAATACCTGACACCCAAAATTAAAGGGGAAAGGTTACTGAGCTCACAGTTGTGGAGGTTTCAGTTCATAATTAGCTGGCTCCAAGGAGGGGTGGTGTGGCAGAAGATCATCAGTTCATGGGGGGTAGGGTAAGACAGTATGAGCAACAGGAGCAAAAGGGAGGGAAGCAGAGAGAAGACTCAGTCCCTTATATTGCATAGGTCACACCCACCCTGCTAGAAAGGGTGAGGCACTCACACCCATTACCTCAGCATTGGACCATGAATCAATCACAAATTCTAGAAGCCTGCCTCCATTACTGCATGAGACTTTGGGGGGACATCCAGACACAAACCGTGACAATTCATTCTTTGGTTTTTTGGGAACACAAATTTGGCATATCTGACATCTATCAGGTTGGGAGTTATTTCATTTATATCACAATCACAGTACTTGCTTCAGAAGGTCATGAAGACAGGAGGATTGAAGGCATGAAAGTTTAGGAGCCTTACAAGGCTGTTTGGAATGGAGTTGGTGCTATTTTGGTGCATGGTAGTGTTAAAAACTAGGTTCCGTTAAGACGTAGCACACAGCAGGAAAATGAACTTTTAAATGTGGCTCTTGTTTGCCCTCTGCTCTCCATAAAAGGCAGGGATGGTCACAGTTAACCCATCCTTGGCTTTAGCCCTTGACCTGGTCCATGTTTCCTGCTCATTAGAGCAGCTAGATTAAAATTAACCAGGAGTCAGAGACCTGGGAAGAGAAAGCCATCCACAAAGGCAGATACCTAAACTGCTGATTGGGCAAGAAAAGATACAAGCACTGACTCAAATCTGCTCCTTCCCGTAATATCTGAAGGGCCTTGACTTTTGCCTGGTCCTTGCAGGAGGAAGCTTGAAGTTGTGTGAAAGCTTGGGAAACTGGGAGTGTCAGATACAGAGCAGGGCTTTGGAATCACCAGTCAGGACCGTCATCTGCTAAAACAGGAGTAAACAGCCCAGGGTCTTACTGAAGTGAAATAACAAGAGGGCCAATCTGTGAATATTTGTACACAGTAGCATGAAAACTCATTCCATTTTAGGGATGAGGCTGAGAAATGTTTCTTGACCTGCCCGAGACACAAAGCAAACAAAATGAGCTGAGCGGGGCGTGGTGACGCACGCCTGTAATCCCAGCGTTGGGGTGGCTGAGGCAGAAGGAGTCCTGTGAGTTTGAGGCCAGCCTGAGCTACATAGCGAATTCAAGGCCAGTGTGGGCTAGATAGCGAGGCTCTGTTCCAAAAAACAAATTAAAATGGAAGGGTTAAGATTCGAAGGAAGGCACGTTAGGTTGCATAGGGGTGAGTCGGTAACCTGGCGCGGCTAAAATCGGTACAGGTTAAAGGTCTGGCCTTAGCGGGTCGCGAACTTAGCAGCAGGCTATAGCGCGGTAGCTCTTTCACACCGAGAGGCGTGAAGTTTGGGAGCCCCGCCTTGCTTCGCGCTTACGTGCGCTCCGTGACCGCCGCACCCGACGCGGGGCTGCCAGTGGCGAGCGCATGCGCCCTGGCGTCCCTGGGCACTCCCCCCCCCAGCCCAGGCGGTCGCAGCGCCAGCACGGGGCGCACGCGCACACTTGGCGGGCGGAGGGAGGTCCTAGAAAGTGGAAAGATTTGGTAGAGAAAGTAAGCGGGAACCGCGCGGGGGTTGCTAGCGCGCAGGCGCGGCCGGGTGTGAGGCGGGCGGATTGCCATCAGAATCTCAGCCCGCTCCAGTCTGCACGGCATCCCTGACTCGTCGCCATGGCCGCCTATAAGCTGGTGCTGATCCGGCACGGCGAGAGCGCCTGGAACCTGGAGAACCGCTTCAGCGGCTGGTACGATGCGGACCTGAGCCCGGCGGGCCACGAGGAGGCGAAGCGCGGCGGACAGGCCCTGCGAGGTACGGGCGGGCCGGCTGCGAGCGGCAGTATGGAGGGCCCGGCGTGCGGCCTCCAGGCCGCCCGGCTCGCATCCGCGCTTTCGGGAGGGCGGCCTGGGAGGCGGCTTTCCATCAGTTTAGTTAACTGGTGCGGAGGGGGGCGCAAGCCAGCGAGTCCACTTGCTCAAGGTCACCCACTGGCGCGGGAGGCCGGCAAGAGGACTGGGCCGTCGCAGCCCATTGAACGGTTCAAGACGCCGCCTAGCGAAATTCTCCCGATTTAGTGTGAGCGTTCACCAACCCCGACACGCAAGGAGCCACCTGTGGCGGCCAGGTCGTTTTAGGGTTCCTCCCATAGTACCTAAGAGCGGTAGTATCCAAGCCGCCGCAGGCTGCAGCGGATCCCAGCGAAGGCGCAGGCCATGTGCACGTGCTCGTACCTGCCCGGGGGAGGGGGACACTTTAGGACAACGAGAAATACTTGCGCTTATGTAGGACTTTGCAGATCTGCAGCATGCCACAAATACTGCGTCCACAATGCATCCACAGGTGTAACGGAGTAAATGAATGAAGGATTGGAGTTGGTGCTTTTTACAGCCCCATACAATGGGCGTATCTTCCCGTCCCTCCCTGGCCACCTTTTATGACTGGGAAGAGTGAGAATTGGAAAAATGACTTGTTTAAAGTCGCATCTACTCATTTCTCATCCAGTGTTCTTGCTCTATTTTTGGGTGGAGTAGCATGAAGGTGTGACCATATGTAGCATGTTGGCCGAGGACAGAGGCTGGGCAAAAGGGGAAAGTGGCTGAGATAATGCTGGCCTCTCCAGTCCTGCCCCCGCGACTGACTGACTATATTCTGTGATTTTGGAATGCTAATAAGGACGCATTCCCTGCTGCCAGCAATTCAGCAGTCCCTGGATTGAAGAGCTGCTTCCACTGATTATTAGGGTAGATCCTGTTCTTCCTCCTAACCTCTGGACACAAAAGGCGCCTCATAAAAAGGTTATTGGAACTTGGTTGGTGTGGCACTAACATTTGGCCCCAGGTTGTCCTTCCTAGCCTTTTGCTTTCACTGTACTTCCATGTGAAATGAAGAGCATGTGGGGTAGTAGTGACTTAGAAACCCTGGGGATGTAATCCTGTTGGGGGGGCCATGTGTATGCTTTGGGATGGCCATTTGTAACCTACCATGTAGGAGAGGCCTGGAAAGGAAACACGCTGGTAAAGGAGGCCATTTTCTTTAGCTCTGGCAGGAAGAACTGTGTGGGTCTGTTGTGGTCGCATGGTGCCTAGCCCAGGACAAACGGTTTTCTAAGATGGTACGTGGTTAAACAGGTAACCTCTGTAAGACAACAGGCCTCATTTCAATTTTTAAATATTGGTAACATTAAGTTTTACAAAGTCAGATGTGAATTTTTAATATATATATTATGGGTATCACTGATGCTTAAAGGAAGACTAAAAGCAAAAGCTGACTGAAGACCTTTATGAAGCTAAAACTCTCGGATGTGTATAATCAGTGCTTCAACTGATAAGGATTTGTACAGTATTGAATCTGATTTCAGGAGGAAATGAGAACAGTTTCGTCCTGTAACCTTAAGGCTGAGAAAGGGAGGATTTCCCTGGGGGGACAGTGGGTTCCACATCTGTGTTCACCCCTTCCCAGCTATTCCTTTTTTGGGGGAGGGTACATGGAATTGAACTCAGGACTTCAAACTTGCCAGGCAGGTGCTGCACCACTGAGCTACATGCCCGGCTATTTGATGAGCAAACTAAAGAAAGAAGCTTTCTGCTTCTGTCTCAGGGTTCTCTGTTAAGAACCCTGTGGAGAATGGCTTTTCTCCCTGGGGACTATGTGCATATCTAACTTGAGACATTGCATTGCAAGTTGGAAACAATTGCAGTGAAACAGCCTGTAGTTTTTCATCATGGGAGCTGAGGCTTGCACTATGGGTATTCTCTTCTCAGTGACTCAGCCTTTTGCTGAGGAGCCATTCCTCCCCTGTGGTTAGGGAGGTGAATAACCAAGTCTAGATGGATTGTTGCGAGGCTCGGTGATGGGATCTGTCTTTACTTTTTTGGTAAATCCCTTCCCCCACTTTGGTTGGTTTATAGTAGCTTCATTCTCACTGAATGACTGACAGGGAAATTCACATTTTACTTACTATTGCAAACCTCAGAATGAAGCAGTACCCAGGACAGTTTGTGCTGAATTTTGAAGAGGGCCTTGAATTTTTTTCCTGGCTCACTGCACAGGACTGGTCCATACCCTAGTTTAGGAGAGAGGGAGAATAATCTTTCATGAAAAAGACTGATTAACTGTAACCTATTGGTTGGGCCAGCATAACTCAACATTACCCATCTCCCCAACTGCCATGTATGAAGAGGAGGCATCGGTGAGAAATTTTATAAAGGAATTAGATTGCCAGCATTTGCTTCTTTCAGTGAATGGCTTCTCAATTTGCTTTAGCACTTAAGTTAAAGTTGGCATATTTCTCTGAAGGAATAGGCTGGCACTTTGGCTATAATAAAGAGGGGCTATGGATTAGGAACTTTCACACTCCTTAATGAAAATACAATTTCTGAAGTTTTATTGGTATCCTCCAAGAGCTCTTGGTGTTGGGATTTTAAAATTCCTTTTTGGGTTTTTTTTTTTTGTTTGTTTGTTTTTTTTTTTTGGTCTTGCTATGGCCTTGAACTCCTCCCTATGTATCCCAGAATGGCCTCAAACTAGCAGTGATCCTCCTGCCTCAGCCTCTCAAGTGCTGAGATTGCTGGTGTGTGCCACCATGCCCAGCAAAAAGTTCCATTTTTCTGAGACCAGAAGTCTGGAAAATAGCTATTAGAAGTGACAGTTTTAATTGTGTGCCAGGTGTGGTGACATATGCCTGTCGTTCCAGCACCCTGGGAGGCTGAGACAGGATTACAAATTATGGCACAGCATGGGCAATTTAGCAGTTTAGGGAGATCCTGTCTCTAAATAAAAGATATTTTAAAGGGCTTGGGGATGTAGCTCAGTGAAAATGTCCTTTGTCAATCACCAGTACCACAAAAAGGGAGGAAGGTAGCTGGAGATGGTAAAGAGTTAGATTTTGAAACCATACAGCAGCCTAGGGTGTGACCTTGGATAATCTGTTTAACTCTCACATCTTTATTTCCCTCATCTGGTAAAATGGGTTGTAAGGAATGTAACTTCACAGAATTGTTGTGAAGACTTAAGGAAAACATACAAAGCAATACAAAGAAATACAAAGAAATGTATGTTTGTACAAACATACAAAGAAAGTACTTAGTTCAGTGCTTGACCAATGGTAAGCCCTCTACATAAGTGAAAAATTCTTAAAATGTGTTTAAGTTGGCGTGGTGGCTCACGTAATTCCAGCACTCGGGAGGCTGAGGCAGGGGGAGTGTTGTGAGTTTGAGACCAGTTTGGGCTACAAAGGAAGCTCAAGGCCAGCCTGAACTGCATAGTGAGACCCTATCTCAAAAAAAAATGTTTAAAGGGCTGGGATTTAGCTCAGTGGCATAAGCGCCTGCCTTGTAGGTGCACACTTGTGAGTTCAATCCCTGATACCTTAGGGGAAAAAAAAGTGTTTAAGCCTAACATTCTGGGAATTAGCATAAGCAGCATAAGTCTCAGGTCAGCTGGTACATTTAGGCCTTGGGATAGGTGAATTGGGGAATCACTATTACTGTAACATAATTCAAAATATCTTGTCTTCTTGAAGGCAGAACATTATTATAATTACTTAAAGAATATACAAAAGAAAGTATTTGGCCAACTAATTTTCATTTGGACTATCTGTGATTTTTTTTTTTTTTTAAGGAGAAGAGGTTTAGCTTGGCTCATGTTTCAGAAGTTTTAGTCCTTGCAGTGTGGCAGAAAGATCTGCAGAGGAGAGCTGCTTATGTCGTGGCTGCCGGGAAGCAGAGAGCCTGTGTAAGATGTAAAAAACTGTGGCTAAGAATGGATTTCATTGGCTTATCCCTTGTAACCTTCAATTTACAGATGCTGGCTATGAGTTTGACATCTGCTTCACCTCAGTGCAGAAAAGAGCCATCCGGACCCTCTGGACAGTGCTGGATGCCATTGACCAGATGTGGGTGCCAGTGGTGAGAACCTGGCGTCTCAACGAGCGGCACTACGGGGGTCTGACTGGCCTTAATAAAGCCGAAACTGCGGCCAAGCATGGTGAGGCTCAGGTGAAGATCTGGAGGCGCTCCTATGACGTCCCGCCACCTCCGATGGAACCTGATCATCCCTTCTACAGCAACATCAGCAAGGTGTGAGCAAAGCCAGGTCCAGTCACTTCCAGGATCAGGGCTTAGAATCCGAGCCACACTTTAACTTCCATGTGGTCCCACTGGTCTTGTAATTTATGATAAAAAAAAAAAGTATAGGGTGTCTTATTTTATCCATTTATGTATTTATTTTTGAGACAGGGTCTCATTGGGTAGTTCAGGCTGGTCTGGAACGATGTAGCCCAGGCTGGCTGTGAACTTGTGGCAGTCCTCTCGAGTGCTAAGATCCCAGATGTGCGCCATCATGCTCAGGTCTCCTGTCTCTTAAAAGAAATTACTGGGACTTCCTTTTGCCAAGGAATGACCTTGTTACAAGATTTACCTGGGAATTTCTGTGTGTGTGTGATACTGGAGTTATACTGAGTTACACCCACCATTGCCCTTTTTATGTCCCATTCAGGACGGGCTCAAATTTTGATCCTGTCAGCCTATTTTTTTTTTGAGACAGGGTCTTCATATGTAATCAGGCTGAACTCACTGTGTAGCCCAAGCTGGCCTCGAACTCACGGCAGTCTTTTTGCCTCAGCTGGGATTATAGCCATGAGCCACTTGCCTGGCCAGCCTCTGAAGTAGCTGGAATGATAGTGTACCACCGTGACTGGCTTCTATCTCCATTGCTAACTTTTATAAAATCTACCTGTAGCCTCTGGACTGCAAGTTAAAGTGGATTGGAAAGAACTATGTTATATGACTTCTGCCTTTTCTAAATTACATTTCTTTTGAAACAGGGCCTTGCTATATAGTACAGGCTGGCTTCAAACTCATAGTAATCTCCTGACTTGCCTTTTTTTTTTCTCTGAGACACAGTGTCATTGTATGGACCAGGGGGCCTTGAACTTAAAGCAGTCCTGCCTCACCCAGCCTTACAAGTGCTGGGATTACAGGTGTGCACCCACCATACCTGGCTTACATTTCTTTTGAATTGGGTAATGTGGGAAGAAGAGGCAGGATTGTGATACCTTTTCCCAAGCCCTCAGCTACATCCTGTACCACTGACCCAACCTCTTACAGAGATGAGGAACTGCAGAACTGAAACACTGTGAAACCATTTAACAGACAGAAGTCAGGGGTAGTGGTGCCTGCCTGCCTGGAGGCTGAGGCAAGAGGATCGTGAAATGAGTTCGGAATCATTCTGGGCTGCCTAGAGAATCCAGAGCCAGCCTGGACTGACTACACAGCAAGACCTTGTCTCAGAACAAAACCAAAGAAAAAATATGCAACCAAAAAACCAAAACAGATGTAATCACTCATAACTGGTGAACTTGAAATTTGTTTTTAGGATCGTAGGTATGCAGACCTTACTGAAGATCAGCTGCCTTCCTGTGAGAGTCTGAAAGACACTATCGCCAGAGCTCTGCCCTTCTGGAATGAAGAGATTGTTCCCCAGATCAAGGAGGGGAAGAGAGTCCTGATTGCAGCTCACGGCAACAGCCTCCGGGGTATAGTCAAGCATCTGGAAGGTACATGCTGTTTTCCAGGGGGGCCTTCAAGGATGGATAAAACAGATCTGCTACTGATACAGGGTTTATTTAGTATGAAGGTGATGTCCAGGGAAGGGCTGACACACTGATAGACTCAGACATTCTGGGATTGGCACCTAGTCAAAAAACACGCCATATCCTTTCTTAAAGTGTAGTCTGCAAACTGGGTGTGGTGGTGCATGTCTGTAATCCTAGCACTTGGGAGGCTGAGGCAGGAGGATTGCCACAGAATTTTCTGGGCCAGCCTGAACTACATAGTGAGATCCTGTCTCAGTGTCCACCCCCAACGCCCCAAAAAAGTATAGTCTGCAAAAGTGACAGCTGGACCTCCTGAAAGCTTATAAGAAAACCAAGGTTCTTTTCCAGAATTGGCATATGTCTCCCAAGAATTGGGGATGCCCTCGTCCACACTGGGACTGCCAGTTGAAACTGCTGATAAATTCCTCAGTTACAATCTGGTTTAACACATAAATTTCACTTTACATTTTAAGTTACTTCATTCCTGAAGAGGTCCAGAAGAGGCAGATGATTGCACTATATAGGTCCTGTATAGTCCTGTATATTACAGGATGTGTGAGATGTGTGCAGACCTTCTGGGTCCTCTGTGTGGCCTCTGGGTCCCACTTTGGTAGGGATAGCTGCGCTCTAAACCTTTCTGTAGTTTGTTGGTGGCCCACCACCTTAGAATCTTACATATTTCCTCCTCTTTTTTTGGTCTTTTTGGGACAGGATCTCATGCAATTCAGACTGGCCTTGAGCTCACTTTGTAGCCTAGACTGGTTTCTGAGTGCTGGGATTACAGGCATGTGCCACCACATCCAGCTTCTTTTGTTGCTTTTCAGTTTGGTGGTCAGAGAAATTAGGTCTAGGGTCCATTCCTTGAGGGGTGGATCTACTTACACAGATTGGAACTGTTAGATCAGCAAGGGTGTATTGTTTTAATTCCTTTGGTGCCTAAGGGAGGAAGAGTAAATCCAGTAGGGCGATGTGGATTCACACCTGTGTGGCTGATCGTGTGGTTATTTCTAGGTCTTACTGAAGAAGCCATCATGGAGCTGAACCTGCCAACTGGTATTCCCATTGTGTATGAGTTGGACAAGAACTTAAAGCCCATCAAGCCCATGCAGTTCCTGGGGGATGAGGAGACCGTGCGTAAAGCCATGGAAGCTGTGGCTGCCCAGGGCAAGGCCAAGAAGTGAGGATCACCAGGCAGCCTACTACCCCCGCCCAGCCATTCCTCCGCACCTCTCCCCCGAGCCTGTCACACTGACCACATCTGTAGGCATCCTGTGTTGTAGTTGCGGATGAGGACCAGTGGCTCCCATTTTCACTTTAGCATTTTGGCTCCTGCACCCACTTCCTTGATAGAATCTAGTCAGAATAGTACCTCTAGGACACAAGCTCTCAGTCCAAGCCCAGGGAAGGCTCTTCTTATCCAGGAGAGTTGAGATGGTAACTTTTTTCCTGGTGTTTCTGCTTTGTTTACTAAGGACCTGTTGAGCAGGGGACAGGGATGGACCATGCCAAGGCATGACCAATGAAGAGAGGCCAGAGAGCACACAGTGCTCCCAGAAGCCAGTCCTGCACTCTTCTACAGTCAGGTCACCGTCAGCAAGCTCTCGTCATTCCAGTGGGAGAGAATATAACCTGCATGGTGATTAAAAAACAATTTCCTCCCTCACCCTAGAGGAGCTGGCTCCAGAAGGATTAATCCTGAATTAAGTTTGTGTGTTAAATTTTTCTACAAAAGAAAAAGTGTATGTCTAAACAAAAACCCTTCTGGGGCTTTTAGTGGTGGTTGAATAGGTCCACATATAGTCACCAGAAAATAAGCCATTCCTCACACCAGTACAGGGTAAACTCTGGCCTTTCTGGGTCGGAGCGCATCCTGCTGTGTATCTTAGGATCCCTGCCTTGTTTTGGTGGCAGTGAAAATGCCTCTTGATCATGTCTAAGTGTGTCTCACTATGTCCAGTTTCTGAATCATGTTCCAGTTGGCTTGGCCCTGCCACGTGGGGCCAGTACTCATTTTGAGCATAACTGTAAGTAATTAAGTCTTTTTTTCCAGATCAGTATAATAAAGGAGTGATGTGCAATATTTTCCTGTGTAGTGTGTTACATGTGTGGCCCAAAGAAGTCTTGGCATTCAACTTCAAATGTTTATGACATACTCAAGATCTGTAGGAGAGATTTAATAGTTTTAAAATCATTACATCCTGAGAGCACTTGAGTTTCTAGCATTTTCTATTCCTTACAATAAAGTTTTTTGTTTAGATTTTTGAGAGGTTTCATTATGCAGTTTGGACTAGCCGTTACTTTGTAACCCAGGATGGCCTCACATTCACAGCAGTCCTCTTTCCTCAGCCTCTCAAGTTCTGGAATTACAGGTGTGCACCAGCCCAAGTCAATATAAGATTAGCAATCTGTCTTCTAAAGTTCTTTTTGGGCATGGTCAGTCAGTTGTGATGCTGGGATTGAACATTTATAGCCTCCTACATGCCAGGCAAGTGCCCTATCACTGAGCTATATCCCCCAGCCCTTTGTATTTTTGCAGTGCTGGCGATGGAACTCAGGATGCTATAGCCCTTTTTATTTTGAGACAAGGTCTTGCTAAGTTTGTTCATTCCCCATTCCAAAACCACCCTTACATTGGCAGGAAATGGTCTTACTACACAACATTCTTGAAAAGCAGAATGTCTTCAATAAAACCACTGGTTTGGGCAAGATTCTGACTCTGAATGGAGACATTTCTCTGGCTAGATTGCCCAGGCTGGTCCTGAACTGATCTTCCTGCCTCATCCTCCCCCACAGCTGAGATTATAGGTGTGTACCTTCAGGCTGGACTCCACCAAAAAGTTACTGAGTTCTTGAGCTGTGTTGAGTCAATATGTATTCGGAGGTTTAAAGATAAAGACAGTCATGTCCCAAAAGGTTCCAGCTACTTGTGGAGATGGGACACACAGTGTGGAATGTTTCCAGGTAAGGGAATCTAACTTGGTTTGTAACAGATCAAAAGAGTTCATCAGCTGCTGTTTCAGTTGCTCTTAGGAAACAGTGACAGTAAACTGGCATCATCCAGCCTCTATTTCGCCATCCTAACTCCAATTATATAGTGCAAGTATATTACTGAAACTCATCCTCTCACTAGAAACTACTGTGATGGGAAATAAATCCAGCTGGGTATGGTTTGTCCTGAGTGAAAACCTGACTTGTTTGCAGTTAGCTAGAACTTGTGGACAGGAGAAAGACAATACATCCTGATTCAAATTAAGCTGTAGATACCTAATAGCCCAGATTAGACGCGCTGCTTGGGTGAACAAAAAGGCCTAGCCACTTTCTATTTTGTTTTTGGTAGGGCAGTGATGGCAAATCTAGAACTTCTAGTGATAATAGCCGGCTGTGGCACACATGCTGCAGGATGGCTGCTACTGGCCTAGAGGACTGGACTCCAGGCCTTAAGCATGCTAGGAAAGTTGTACTACTCCGCTGTGTTCTCAGCCCCTTTGTCCTCTATACCCTGTTGTCTCTCCTTTTTATGGTGCCAGTTAGGCTTCATATTTATTTGAGGTAGAAAAAATTAGAAGTGAAGGTTAAGTAAGCTGGCTCTGCAGAGCAAGCTTGGGATGAGTAAGAGAGGGAAAGTAAATAAAATCACACGCTGGAACACAGGGTGGGCTGTTAGGAAGAAAGCCTACTTTTTTTGGTGACACAATGTCAGCAATACTCCTGCAGGACCAGGGTTCCATCCTGTTCACCCAGTTCCTGGATGAGCAAGCTGAGCAGCCCCTCTTCCTCTCTTCCCTCCTCTGTGTTACTGAGTGCCTCCCCAAAAGATGTTCCCAATCAAATGTTCTAGAAGTGGTAGTAGCTATTTTTCATATGCTACCTTTAAACTTCTGGAAAGTAGCAATCATTTCTGTGTTTTATTTAGGAATGAACTAATTTACTTGTCCCAAGTCACACAGTCATCACATGGCAGTGAAGCATTCAAACAGATCTGTCTCACTGTAAAGCTTACAAGGTAATGTATTCACCAGTGCCAGGGTGCTTCCTTTATGCCGAACACAGCCTCAGGCATGTAGTCAGAGGGTCTCCATATTGACACTGGTTCATTTTCTTTTCTTTTTTTAAGACAGGGTCTGTAATACAGGCTGGCTTCGAACTCACTATGTAGCCCAAGCTGGCCTCAAACTTGCAGAGATCCTCTTGTCTCATTCTCTTGAATACTGGGACCATGCTACCATGCCTGACCTGTTTGTTTGCTTTTTGAGACAGGGGTCTTGCTATGTAGTTCAGGCTGGTCTTGAACTTACAACAATCCTCCTGTCTCAGCCTCCTGAGAGCTGAGATTACAGATGTGTGCTACATGCCTGTATGTAAAAATGTTTTGTCATAGCAAAAATATACATATTTCTAGTAACTGTCAGGAAAAATAAGCTATTTCAACACTATACAGTTTTGTTTGCTGGTATCTCTGAAAGAAGTTGCATCGTTCAGGTGGATGCAATTCACTGAAAGGTTCACAAGAATAATGGTCTATGTATAGAGTAAATTACTAGCAAATTTTTATAGAAGTGACTGTTGGCTGGCCCTAGGTATGTAAGTAAAGACCATGAGATTGTGATGTCATTTTTATACATATACCCCTAGAAATAGCTTACTTCCCTCCCTGGGGTAAAATGTGGCTTCCTAGGTCTGTAAGAATTCAGGCTGTACTCGGGCCACTTTCCGGAATTCTTTGGTGTGGGTCTTCGGGCACTGCATCTCACACCAGCTGATGGGAACCATCTGGACACCTGCAAGGAAAAAGCCAGTGAGGGAGCTGGCACCCCAAGATATTTTCCCGAGACTCTTCCCTTTTCAGCTGGGTATGACGTCAGGTTTTGGGCCAGGGGTGTAGCTCAGGGGCAGACAATTTGCTTAGCATGGCCAAGGCCCTGGGTTTAACCTGCAACACCAGCTTCAAACAAGCGTCACCTGGTGCAACTCACCTCACCTGGAAGAAATCTTGTTTACTGCACTGGTTTATTGTGTGAGTTCCCTGTTTTCATAGATGTAGGAAAACCATTCTAATTTCGGCAGTAGGCAGTCACGGATTGCTCAGTGACGGGGCCATGTTTTGAAAACTGCTTTTGTCATTGCATGAACATCATAGAATGTATTTGTACAAACTAAGAGAGCTACAACATCACTGGGTGACACAACTTTAAACCAAGGATAAGTTCAGATGTGGAAGAATGGGCCGACTCACCTGATTCACTGTGGGCCACCACCACTCCAAGCTCATTTTCAGCAGTGGTCAGCAGGTAATTGGACTGTGCATCGCCTAGGGATATCTAGTCAGATAACACTGGTAAGGAAAATGGGCAGTTTGAAGTTTTCTCTGCACAGCTACTTCAACTGTTTCTCTAATTTCTTCTATTGACAAAGGACCTTCAGAAATTTACTGAGAAGAAAGGATACCACTTTGGCCAAGACAATGTCACCTGGGCGGAAACTCTTATAAATTTCAACCTGCACACAAAGAACAGGAGTGTTAAGTGAAAGCTTTAGATTAGGTCTATATGAAGCTATTAACCCCCTGGTAGAGCCAGTTTATTTTTTCTGTTTTGTTTGTTTTTGTTGTTGAGGCAATTGGGTTTGAACCCAGGCCTTACAGATGGTAAGCAATCTCTCACTGAGCCATATCCCCAGCCTGAGCCAGTCTATTTTCTAATCCTAGGGTGTAGATGTTACTATTATCCTAGTCACTCAACAATTTTTTTTTTTTTTTTGAGATAGAGTCTTGATATGTGGTTCAGGCTGGCCTTGAACTCATTATGTAGCCATGGCTGGCCTCGAATTTGTGACAATCCTCCTGCCTCAGCTTTCAGAGTGCTGAGATTAAAGGTGCATGCCAACACACCTAGTAGTCAATTACTTATTTTTTTTCAGACAGGGCCTTGCTATGCAGTTTGGGTTGGACTTGAGCTCACTATGTAGCCCAGGCTGGCCTTGAATTTGCAGATTCTACATTTCTATAGATCTCTGAAATTCATTAGGATAAGACTGTTACAAAAATGAGATTCCTAAAGCCATGCAAAAAAGCCCAAATCAACCAACAACCTTGTCTTTTTCAGTGGCTCGAATGTCTTCTTTCCTACAAAAAAAGAATTAACAGAAATATTAATTACCTGAGAGAGGGCAGGGGATACAGCTCAGTGGCACGGTGCCTGCTTGGCAGGTACAAGGTCCTGAATTTGATTCCCAGTATCAAAAAAAACAGAAATAGGGGCCAAGGATTTAGCTCAGCAGCATAAGTGCGTGCCTGGCAAGTGCAAGGTTGTGGATTCAATCCCCAGTACTAAAAAACAAACAAAAAACCAGATTATCTGTGAGAACCTTGTAGGTTCTAACAGCTAGTGTAAGAGCATACAGGATAAGTGATAATGGGGACCAGCTGCCATTCAGGGAAGCAGGAAGGACAGACAGACTTGGTTCACAGTAAGAAGAAAAAACATTTCCCCATTCTTATGCCACACAGAGCACCAATATGTATCCTCCGACTAGAGAAAAGCGGAAGAGGTTTGACAAGCAATGGTAAGCCCTTGCCTGGAAGCACTATAGACTTACATGGAACCTCGAGGCTAAGAAGGGCCTTGAAAGCTAAACTATGGGGTACTGCAGTATTTATTTTTCCTCAAACAATCCATAGGAAAACAAACAAACAAACAAACAAAAACCCCTACTATTTCCTTCCAAACAACGTCTTCAGATTTTTGGGGGTACTGGGAATTGAACTTGGGACGTTGTGTTTTTTGGGGGGCTTTTTTGAGACAGGCTCTCAGCATGTAGCCCAAGCTGGCCTTGAACTCACTGTGTAATCCAGGCTGGCTTCAAACACATGGTGGCCCTCCTGTTTCAGCTTCTGAGCACTGGGACTACAGGTATGTGCCACCACACCCACGCCAGCAACTTCTTAATGTCTACTTAACCCAAACATTTGGGTTTAATCTGTACTGTGTTTTTTTTTAAGTTACTTCCTAAAGTGCCTTCTACCTTGTTTGGTCTGAATCACCCTTATGCTACTTATTTTTACCTTAGCTCAGTTTGTCTTTTTTTTTTTTTTTTTTTGGTACCGGGGATGGAACTCATGACCTTGCACGTGCAAAGCAGGTGCCTATGCTGCTGAGCTAAATCCCCGGCCCCAGTTTGTCTTATTTTTAAACTCTCTTATTAATTTTTTCCTTTTGTCTTAGCTCATGGAACATTTTCTTTGGCTACCACAAGGAAGAACCAAAGTACAAAGGAGAGACAAAAGTAGGCAGGAGTAGGAATAGTAATTGTTTCTAGAAATTCAGCTTTTAGCCAAGCATGAGACCCTGTGTAAAACAAAAACAAAAACAAAAAACAACCCCTCCCCCAACTCTCCCAACTATTCTAGTCTCATTCCAGGTGCCAGGACAAACGTGAAAGCAAGAATACTTCTTACCGGATAGTTCCTCGAAAAGAGTTCTTCAGTGGTGTAGAGCCTACATATAAGATGTGCACTTTAGCAAAACGTGAATTGATGCTAGAGACCTATGGGACAGAGAAAGGATCACTATCAGAACATTAGCAGTTGTCAGTGCAAGGAACCAGCAATAAACTGGGAACTACTAAGATTTTAGTTCAGCAACTCCACCAAGTAGAGTTTAAGATGAGTTAACATCTATTTATCTTTGCCTAAGTGATACCTGTGGAATAAAAGCCACAGTAGCTACCTAATACAGTTACTATAGAAATCAAATGAGATACTAGGGCTGGGCCTGTTACAAGTGTGGTGACTAGTGGAGTCAGAAGCATCAGATCCTCCTGACTCAGCCCCCTGAGTGCTGGAATTTCAAGCACACACCATCACACCCGGCAATACTTTTTTTTTTTTTTTTTGAGACAGGGTCTCACTATGTAGTCCCCAGGCTGAGCTTGAATGTTGGAAGCCAATGAAGCTGGAAATTGACCGCAGGGCTTGGGGGGCATGGCCATCCCAACAATAAACAGCATCGGGGCAAGCCACCAGAAGCAGCTGCTTTAGCCCAGAAAACCACCAAGCCCTAAGACAATCCAAGCAATGGGTTGCTAGGCAGTGGGGTTGAAATTGACATCCTTCTTCTGAGTATATAAATAAAGGTGCTACAGTCATTGAGTAGCCCCTACTCTCCCATCAGGAGAGAGGGCTCCATCTGACCTCAGCTTTTGTCTGTTTTCATTTTCTCGTCCTCTCACTGTCCTTCCCCCAGGGAACATCTGGAGCTGCAGCCGGTCACTACACTTTCACTCACTATATAACCTAGGATGGCCTCAAACTTGTGGTGATCTTTCTGCCTCAGCCTCCGCAGTGCTGGGATTACAGGCATTTGCCAACATGTCTGGTACCCAGCAATATTTTTAAATTTTATTGGTCCATTTTAGATACATATAATGATTATCAGTAACACTTTTTCATTACTTTTTTCCTTTTTTGTGGGTTGGAGATTGAAGTGAGGGCCTTGCATATGCTAGAAAAGCTCTCTATTCCTGAGGGACACCCTAGCCTTTTTTATTTTGAGATAAGGTCTCACTAAGTTGCCCAGACTGGCCTCAAATTTGTGATCTTTCTGCTTCAACCTCCCAAATAACTGGGATTACAGAAGTGTATCATCATGCCAGTCTTAATTTAAATTTAAATAGCCCTGCGCAGCCAGTGTGACTACATCAGGCACTGCAGTTCTACAGTGGTCGTGACTTAGCACTGGATATCACTGGATAGCTGTGATAAGCATAGATTTAGGACCAGCTTACCTTACAGGTGACAATAGCTCCCACATCTGGCAGTAACTGGGACTCTGTTTCTCTCATCACAGATACCACAGGAAGCTACAGAGAAAATAAAACAAATGTGGTGGCTAAGCCTTGGGTGAAAGTGTTTTGGCCTGAGAATAACACAGGAACATCTTGGTGTGGTGAGAACACTAGGCCAGATGGACTGTGAGTTAAATTTAGTAAGAGGACCCAGAGGGAGAATGCTGCTGGAAGATGCAATCGAACCATTCTGGGTTAGGTGTCCTCAGTTTTCTGGTGATTTTCTTGGCACACAACCGTACTCTCTCTAATCAGAGATGACTCCTCTAACAATGCAGGAGAGAATCACCAAATAGGTGTCACTTAATAATGGCAATAGTTGTTTTCTTCTAGCTTAAGGGAATATTTGTAGTTTTCTTTTTGATTATTGGTGTAAGATGGATCTTTTTAGCCTCGTATTTTACCACTGTTTCCTTTTTTCACTGTGCTTAAGTTTGCTTTCAATTTCCCCAATTTACTAAGTTTTTTTCACTTCAGAGTCTCTGTTCAACTTGTTATTTCTGCCAGAACTGCATTCTCCCCAGCCACCCTTAGACAACGCAGCCTAAATGTCACTAAGCAGTGTTCACCTGTTCCATATTCTCATGATGCTGTATCATATTCTTTCCATGCAGTCATCACATTTGTAACCATACACTCACCTGAGCACTTATTTGTATGTTGTGTCTGTTCCCTGTGATAACACAAACTAAGTGTGTTGGATTCACTATTATATCTCCAGAGGTCAGCACGGTGCCTGACCCATGAAAATGTGATAACTATGAAAGAATATAAAGGGCATTTCCAAAATTGGTTGAATAGAAAGCTCCTCTTTTTACAGATGCAGAAAAATCTAAAGCCAGAGGGTTTAGAATTGGCATCCCAAGCAGAGTCAAAAGGACTAGATAGCCATTACCTAAGATGTTTGACTTTTAAATCTTCTATTGTGCTTTAGGCTGCTCCTTCAAAGACTATTTACCTGGGCCAGGCATATAGCTTCGCAGTGCAGTGCCTGCCTGGCAAGCACAAGGTCCTCGGTGTGATTTCTAGCACCCACAAAACAAAGAAAGAGTGGCTGGGGATTTAGCTCAGCAGCATAAATGCCTGTCTTGCGAGCCAGCGGTTGTGGTTTCGATCCCCGGTACCAAAAAAAAAAAAAAAAAAAAAAAGGGCCGGGGATTTAGCTCAGTGTCATAAGCGCCTGCCTGGCAAGCACAAGGTCATGAGTTTGATTCCTGGTAACGAAAAACATAACAAAAACAAACAAAGAAACCCAGACTATTTACCTGATTCTGTGCTTATCCTGAGCCAACTTGTGGAACTAGGGAGGATATTCATGGATCCAGCAAGCATTTATTGAGCCACTGCCTTATGCTAGATACTGAAGGTGTGGAGGAAAGTGCTTTCGTGCAACTTAATTCTATCTAGGGAAGAGTCAGGCGGGGAACATGTAACTGTTTACTTACAAGCTTAAGGACAGGAATAGAGCTCTTTGTGAATGTTTAACACCCCAAACCCCAAGCTCTTTCTTCGTGCTTGCCAAGCATGCGCTTGTGCCATGAAGCTAAATCCCCAGCCCTACAAGCACATGTTTGAGAACACGATACTTAAGAGGCTTTCTGAAAGAGGTAGGAGTTACAGAGACTACACAAAAGTGTGTTCTAGATACATAACTCTGCATGTGTACGTAACTCTGCAGTGAGGAGGAGATAGTGGAGCCAAAGGAAGGCGGACAGGTGGGCGACAGACAAAATTCTGCTAAGCAGGCTACTCTGAGTTTGCGTGTTCTCTTGCCTAACTTCCCTCTTGGAGTCAGGAGCACAACCAAGAGCCAGCAACCTAAGTGGTGTGTAGTGGGATCGTGCACTATATTGGCGATCACAGTAGAAAGTGAAGAGACCAAAACGTTCTACGGTGAGGCACGAAAGATGCATCTACAGTGCTGGTGTCTAAGGACCAGAAATGACCGGCGATCTAAGAGAAAGACAGGGAAAGAACAGATAGGAAGCGGCCTCCTTTACCGCGCCGTTTTCGCTCCTCTTTGTCAGGCAGCCGGCCAGTGACGAAAAGATGTAGCCATGCCTGGTGTAGGTGCCGCTGCCTGGGCTACCCTCTTCCAAGTTACACAGACGTTCGCCTGCAAGAAAGAACACTGCATCGGCCACCGGCTCCCAGAAACTGGTAGCCATTCAGGATTCTAGTCTTTGTCCCCATCTATGACTCCGTACGGGAACTGCACACTTACCAGGGATGCAGTATCTCACCGGTGGTACCATGACTGCTCCTCTCTCCAAACCCGGATGAAAGCAAAGCGAACTTCTCATTGGTCATATCTGGGAGTGGTTCCGCAGTATGATATACTTTCATTGGTGAGTTATGTCACGTGATCACAGGAAGCCACTAGTCTAGTGTGAACTCCATTTCCCAGGCTCCCCGCGAGACCAAATAGGGGGCGGGACTTCGGGGAAATCCAGTGATTGCGCCTGCGCTGGTCAACGGGGATGGGCTGGCAGCGGGTCCGGGTCCCCTGGCTGGCGATGTAGGCGGCCGGCCATGGTGGGTAGGATTGAGCCGCTCTCAGCGCGGAGCGGGAGGGCTGGTGGTGGACGGCAGTAGAGGCTGCGGGGCTCGATTTGCCTGTTTGAGGATTCAGGAGGCGGCAGGTAAGGGGAAGCCACGGCCCTTGCTCGGCATCCTTCTTTTTTCTAGGGTCTAGCCGCGCGCGTCCCGGGGCCTTGTCGCAAGCCAGGGTTCTTGCTCTCTCCTCGCCCGCCCTGCAGGACCTTGCCTCTGACAGAGCGCACCCTCCCGGAGACTAGGACGCAGAGCGGGAAAGACGGTCACCCAGCCCATCTTGCCCATTTCACAGGTTTGCAAACTCACATTCAGAGACAGGGTTTGACCTGCCCGAAGTCTCGAAGATACTTCAACAGAGTCCAAGCCAGAACCTAAGTTTTCTGGCCTTAAGTCCATCACAGTTTGTCCATGCCGCCCTCGCTGAAAGAGTCTTCCTGGTCCTTAAAGCTGCAGCCTCCAGTCTAGAGATCAGATCTTGTGGTTGTGTTGGCTCTGTTTTAACTTTGGTTTCTTTTTTTGTCTTTTTGAGACAGGGTTTCACTATGCAGTTCAGGCTGGCCTTGAACTTACTTGGTAGTCCAGGCTGGCCTCGAATTCAGTGATCTTCCTGCCTCAGCCTCCCCAGTGCTTTATGATGTAGTTACTACATTTTTTTTCTCCCTTTTAAAAACACGTTAGCCCAGAAGGGAAGTCTGCACATGAATAAAATACTGCTCTTTAACTAGTGTTTGACTCTCCTGATTGAGATTGCAAACATTCTGAGAGCAGTCTTTCTCCAGATGAAATTTGCCACGACTTTGCTTTGTTTAATCTGCCTTCTGTTCCTCCGCATCGCCCCTTCCCTACCCTCTGGAAACAGATGGTGATTTAGAGCTCTGGGGTGAGGGGAGTGCTGCTGCAAACCCTAATCTGGTGGCAGATGGCCACTGTGACCTAGGAGTACTACTGAGGAATGGGACTAGTCACTGTCTATGGATGTGGTAGAACTGTGTTTTGCCGTTCCTCCAGTGTGCACTCTAAGATCACACTTCTTCCTGCACACATAATGTTTTGAATTTTGCTTTACCTCAATTTCCTGAATTGAAATTTCAGTTTCAGTTACGGCCATGGACATCGTGTCTTTTCCCTAACACTTCCATGTTCCCCATATCCCACCAGCTAAAGTGAGGAGGTAGCCTGGCTTGTTCACTCAAATCTTACTTGTACTTCTGCAGTGATAAGCTTCCATTTATGTGTTTAGGTGATTTCTGTTTTCTCAAGTACCCGCTGTTTAGCACTATAATTCTAATAATGGTTTCTTTTTCTTTCTTTCTTTCTCTCTCCCTTTTTTTTTTTGAGACAGGGTCTTACTATGTAGCTTAGGCTGGCCTTCACCTCTGGCAGTACTCCTGTCTCAGCTTCCTGAGTGCTGGGATTACAGTTGTGCACCACTATGCCTGGTGTCCATTTCTTTTTTAATCAGGAAAAATGATAGTAGCACATGCTTTAGCATTATCACATTGGCAGGAGTGGCCCTGATGATATATGTGGGATTGAGAGACATCTGACCAGTCTTTTTGCCCCTGCATCCCTCAGATCATTCACTCAACAAGTGTTTATTGAGGCTGGATGTGGCAGTGCATACCTGTAACCCCTACTACTTGAGAGACCAAAGCAAGAGGATCCCAGGTTTGAGGCTAGCCTGGGCATTTTAACAAGCAAAATCCTGTCTCAAAATAATAAAAACAAAGGGCTGGGAATATAACTGGGCAGTACAGTGCTTGTGTATTATGCATGAGGTCCTAAGTTCAATTCCCAGCATCACAACCCTGACAAGTATTTATTGAGTACTTCTAGGACACTGGTATTGTGTTAAGTGCTTTATATTTTCATAAAAGGTTAAAGTTGGAACAGACTTTAGCATTTAATCTTATCCCTTTATTGAATGGGAATACAAGGATATTGAATTCTACTAGGGTTCAGTGATTTACCCAAGGTCACAGAATTACTTAGGGGCAGAACTGAACCAAAATTAGTCAGGGTATGAGAGTTGGTATACATGGTCCATAAGGTAGGCATTTAATGTAGAGCTCAGGAATTCAGGAGGTGGTTGAGAACATCAGAAAAGTAGAGAATCTGATAATCTTTTTTCTTTAAAAGAGGGTTCTGACATAGAATATAATTTGTATTTATTATAGGTGAGGAATGTATCTGATTGGCATACTGTTCTTATTTTAGCAGATAGTATTTTAGCAAATAGAAAACTCATCCATAGTAAGCAAATATGCAGTGGTGCAGACAGTCCAAAAGTCACCTAGATTTGTTGTGGGGCAGTCTGTTTTGTCTTACTCTTATATTTGATTGTGGCTATTATTTTGTGAATTCACGCTTCAGCCAAATCATAGTTCCAAATAGTAGGGAGTCCAATTCAGAGAATGTAAGTCTGAGGTTTTCAGCTTTGTCTCTTTTCTATACTCCACTTTAATTTTCTCAGCTTCCTAGATGGTACTGGAAAGGACCAGTTTCTTTATCCTGGCATCATGGGTCAGCCCCTCCTAAATTGTCAGTCCTCTCTCTGTCTGTCTCTCTCTCTCTTTTTTTTTTTTGTAGCCTTTGTCTGCTGAGTTTCTTTTTGCTTAGGGCTTATGAGCCTGTAGAAAGAGGTAATTAAATGTTTTCTTTGAAACGCTCTTGTGGGGATGTGCCAGGGTGCAAGGAGAGTACATTGCTCCAGTTACTGAATTGAAACCATCCCTATGGCCTAACAACCTCCTCCAGTTTCCGCTGGGTTTTGAGCTGCCTGTTAAATAAGTCAATGGAGTTGCAAAGGATAGAGCTAGTGCTATTCTAGACTGTGCTAGTGGAAAATCAGATAATTTCTTTTCTGGTAAAAGGACTTAATCTTCAGAATTGAGATAGTCACAGAAAGAGTCTGTTAGAGGATCTGTGTGTTTGCTTCTGGTCATTGCCTGGGCAGTGATCGCCCATACTGTGTAAGGTAGAGAGTGCAGAAATGGAAGCTCTTGCAGAGGAGCTGTGAGAGGGCTGGCAAGCTGGGAAGGTTGGTTGGGAAGCCTGAAGCCAAGGGCAGCAGCTGCAGAAAATGTTCTGGAGTGTGAATAACTAGGGTGGAGCAGGGAAGGCTTATACTGCGAGGGCCCCGAGAACTACTAACATGGAAATCCCTTCAGTTTCTGCCTCCTCCCTTAGTGTTCTCTTGGTCTGAATACCTGAGATTGTCTTACCTGCTTCATCCTTGGGAAGGGGCTGGGAGTGGAATGAGAGACAAGGCATCCAATGTCATGCAAGGGGTGGCTGACTGTCCTCAGGCGAGATGGAATCTCTTACAACTGGGCTGAATCTGCTGGCCTGTAACAGCCCCCAGGGAGTAGGATAGGAAGGAACAGTATCTTTTGCCAAAACTCAGATGGCACCAAGGAAGATCTAGGTGCAGGAACCACATTCACTTGGTGGGGCAGGACAGGCAGGAATCCCTGGAAAACTGTAACAGTGGCCATGCTGCGACACAGAGGGCAGCTTTGTCTGTGTTGGTTGTGCTCCACCCACTGTTCTGTCTACACAGACAACTCAAAAGACTCCTTTGATTTGGAGCCATCTGGCTCTCCCATACTCCTTTACCATGGCCCTTTATTCTAGGTATGTAGGTATGTATGTTAGGATTGCTGTTTACCTGTAGTATAATATAAATATAATATCTGCAGGCTCAGAATTTGCAGTCCTTACCTCCTGAAATCTGGTTGCAGCACTGGCACTGAATATTCTGCAGAAAAATAAAGTGATCTTTCTGCTTCCCACAGTTCCAACTGGGCCTGAACTTGGGTGTTTGCTCTGTAAGCTGGTGTCCTGGGCCTTCCCCCTGGTGAGGTAGGGAGCAATAGGATTCAGGCCAGATCTTCACAATGGTGTGCCCTTCTAGGAGCCATGCGTGGCCAGCGGAGCCTGTTGTTGGGTCCAGCCCGTCTCTGCCTGCGCCTGCTTCTGCTTCTGGGCTACAGGCGCCGCTGCCCACCTCTGCTCCGGGGCCTGGTGCAGCGCTGGCGCTACGGCAAGATCTGCCTGCGTTCCCTGCTCTACAACTCCTTTGGGGGCAGTGAAACTGCTGTTGACGCTGCCTTTGAACCTGTCTACTGGCTGGTGGACAACGTGATTCGCTGGTTTGGGGTGGTAAGTGAAGCTCAGGCAGCGGGAAAAGGGTGTTTTAGGGAGCAGAGGGATGGACCCACACTAGGTTCTGGAGGCCAGGACCTACCCACAGAGAAATTTCTGCATTTCCTGTGAGTGTAGCTTCTTGCTGTGTCTACCCGACCTCACTGGTGTTGGCAGGTGTTTGTGGTACTGGTGATCGTGCTGACCAGCTCCATTGTGGCCATTGCCTATCTATGTGTCCTGCCGCTCATCCTCCGAACCTACTCAGTGCCACGACTCTGCTGGCATTTCTTCTACAGTCACTGGAATCTAATCCTCATCGTCTTCCATTACTACCAGGCCATCACCACTCCACCTGGGTACCCACCCCAGGTGAGTCTGTTGGGGCAGTGGAAAGAGACAGAGCTGTAGGCTGTGAGAGTCCATCTCAGAAACGGGGTGGAGAATGCCTTGGAATCTTTTGATGTACAAAACTAGTGCTGCTGCAGTGCTCATGGTGCTCTTCTCCATTTGCACAGGGCAGGAATGATATTGCCACAGTCTCCATCTGTAAGAAGTGCATTTACCCCAAGCCAGCCCGGACACACCACTGCAGCATCTGCAATAGGTGGGTCTTGGCTCTGCTCTCTGTGAACCCTAGTGATGACCCTTTTGCCATAGTCCTAGGGCAAAACCTGGAACTGGAGTTTGCTAAGACATGTATCAAGTACTTGTTAAAGTACATGTGCCATGCAGTGTACTTTTGATGTGCCACAGCCCTCAGGCCAGTCCTGTGAATTAGGGGTAGAAAGTGAGGCGCACAGAGATGACTCACTATGGCCATTATCATGGAGCCAGTAAACTGCAAAGCTGGGTTTGAAGCAAGGATTGGCTGTCTTCAAAGTCTCTGCCCTTTCCACCTCACCAGGATGCTGGTCCTTGTAGGAAAGGATTGGCACTGACATCTCAAGAGCCTTGGTTACCGTAACAGAGCCTGTGTCCCTCCCTCACAGGTGTGTGCTGAAGATGGATCATCACTGCCGTATCCTTTTTGTCTTCTGTTTGAGACCTTTAGCTCCAGCTAATGGCCCAAAACCCACAGCTTTTAGCATCACGCTGCAGGGAACACTGGGTTTATAAGAAGTTAGTAAAAGAGGGGCTGTGGGAGCTGACCATGTTCTGGAGAGAGCACTGGGCTCACAAGCTGTGTGGGATGGGTCTTCTGGAAGCAAGAAATCTTCAAATAGGTCTTTCTTTTGTAGTTTGCCATACTAACAGATATGAATGGAAAGAGATGTGGGCTTCTGTGGGTCTGTTAGGGGTGCTGGATAGAAACATCAGTCCCCTTCTGTCCTATTCAGATGTGTGGCTAACCCCAGCTAGGCTGACGTATTGGCAGGTTCATTTTACTCTACTCAATGTTTTCAGTGTTCATGATTCCCTAGTAGGGCTTGAAAAGCTTCTAATAAAGTCATCTTAAATGTGGGAAACCATTGCATCTTCCTGCCTTTGGAAAACAGTTCTTGCTAGAGTGATGTCTAGCAAGACTGGACATTTGCTGAGACTGTGTTTGAACTTATCCTTAATCAGTCCCCCACCAGCCTGGCTAAACAACTGTGTGGGTCACTATAACCACCGGTACTTCTTTTCTTTCTGCTTTTTCATGACTCTGGGGTGTGTCTACTGCAGCTATGGAAGCTGGGACCTTTTCCGGGAGGCTTATGCTGCCATTGAGGTGAGCCTGTGGTGAGGAGCAGGGCATCTCAGGAGTCTAGGACATGGGGTACAGAGCTTGTCCCTAAGGAATGGGGCTGGTGGCACCCCTCTCCTAGGGGCTGCAAGTGTAACCAGCACTGTTTTCCATCCCTTAGAGAATGAAACAGCTCGACAAGAACAAACCACAGCCGCTCGCCAACCAGGTGGGCTGTCCCCACCCCTCTGCCTCCTGCTGCTCAGGCCTGGGGTAGAGTTGCTCAGGCAGCTGGCTGTGCTCCTTTAGCAGGGCAGGCTGAGAGGCCCAGGTAGACTCCGTCAGGAGTGTGCAGGGAGCAAGCTGAAGTCCCTGCTGTGTTTTTGGCTATCCCATCGTCACCTTCTCTTTGGGCTGAGCCTGGACTCTGCCTTGGTGATGGCATGAGCAGCAGGGAGTCTGTGTTGGTCTGTGTAATGGGGTTCCAGGGGACAGAGATCAGGCTGGTCCATAGGCATCTGGATTCTTCTTCCTGTGTCTCTTGGGACTCTTTCAAGCGCATCTTGGGCTCCTGTTATACTCCAGCTGCCTTTCCAGTCCGTATGGAGCTTGTGGTACTACCCCTTCATGGATACGTGTTGGGTGTGGGTCTGGACTCCTCTTTGGCATGTGACCACTTAATGGAGTTCTGGCTGGAGATCTGGGTGGCTTCCCCTGGAGCCCTGTTCGTGTTGTCGATTTAACAGCCCAGGGTCAGTTCCTCCTGTGCTTCGTCATCTTGTTCAGAATTGCTCTGCCCAGTGTTGTCCATGTGATGGTGTCACCAGGCTTGGTCCACCTATCTGGCTGCTGCCCTGACTCCTCTGTGGTGGCTCTAATCCCCATTTTCTCTGCCTGGGTTGATTGTTCTCTGCCTGTGGGCACTGGGGGTTGCAGTGCAGTTACTGGAGACCACAGAGCAAAGGAGCCAGGCTTTGTTTTTTGTTTCTTCCTAGACTTATCACCAGACCCCACCGCCTACCTTCTCCTTTCGCGAAAGGATAACTCACAAGAGTCTTGTCTACCTCTGGTTCCTGTGCAGGTATGAACCCGGTTTTGGTAGTTTTGAGGGAGAGGCACTTTCAGGAATACCTTTCCAGGTACCCATATGCAGGTAGAAACCCATCCAAGTGACTTGCCGCTATTCTACTCTCAGAGGTTGGCAGTCACCACTTTGGCATTTTGGGGCAGGGAACATGAAGGATACTAGCATTATTTCTGGTTACTAAGCACTAAGGATACAGACATTGCTTGTTATGTACCAAGGTAAGTTAAACACTTCATGTTCATAGGACCTTCCTAAAGGGTAGTGAGTGCATTTATAGATGAGGAAAACTGAACACCAGTGGGATAAAGTAAGTTATCCCATGATGCACTGGTCAGGATAGCACTGGTCAGGATGGGATGTGGCCTTATCATCCCAGTTTGACCCCCAGTTCTTTTACTACCCTCCACTGCCTCATAGCATAGGTATTTTAGGAAATACTGAACATTTTTCTCAGTAATGTCTTTATTTTCCTGCCCTCCATTCCACATAACTCATTTCAGTCCACTTTGTTTTCACTGATGCTTTTTCAAATGCAGCTGAAGCCTGACCTTCATCTAGGATGTATGACAGATGTAAAGACAAGGCAGAGATCGTTACTGCTCACTCAGTGTCCAGCCTTCTAACTCCCACTAACCTCTGCCTCTTTTCTTAGTTCTGTGGCACTGGCCTTGGGTGCCCTAACAGTATGGCATGCTGTTCTCATCAGTCGGGGTGAGACCAGCATTGAAAGACACATTAACAAGAAGGAGCGACGTCGACTGCAGGCAAAGGGCAGAGTGAGTAGTCAAGCTCGCGTGGGCAGATGGGGAACTGAACTTGCATCCTGTAAACACAGGCCATGGTTGGGGTTGCCTTGCTAGGTACCCAAAGACCGGAACTGCCTACCTGAGCTGTAGTGTACCCATCAATTTCAAAAATGAGAAGGGGATTAAGTAGGCGTTTATAGAACTGTGTGTTTTTCTTGGCCCTAGGTATTTAGAAATCCTTACAACTATGGCTGCTTGGACAACTGGAAGGTATTCCTGGGTGTGGACACAGGAAGGTAAAGTAAGACAGAGACTACTGCTGTCCAACAGAACTCTGTGATGAGGAAAAGTCTGTACCTGGGAGAACCAGGTACTCAGAATGTGGCTAGTGCCACTGATAGGTGCCCCCGCCCCTTCCGCCCACACTGGAGACTGAACCCTGGACCTCTGTGCCTAGCCACATCCCCAGCTGCTTTTTAGTTAGAGCCAGGGTTTCTGGGCTTGAGCCTGCAGCCCTTGTGCCTAAGCCTCCCAGAGTGCTGAGTAGAGCACTCCCACCACCACATCCAGCTTACTGATGGATAAGGTTTTAAGTGAATTTCATTTTCACCAGTTTAAATAGTCACATGTAAGCTAGTGGCTCTTGTCTGTGCAGTTCTGGAGTCTAGGAATAGAAATTGTTGCTTTCATTTGAAACAAAGAGGCTTAAAGCTTGAAGCTGACTGTAGTGGAATCCTGAGAAAGCTGTTCTCAGAAGGGCCATTTTGGTAGGATGCTGTGGTCATCAGTCGCCTCTCACTTGCATGGCAGTGTCTAGAGTTCTAGCCATAATAGATGAGGCTGAGGTATTCTACTTGTGACAGAGGTCTTTAAAGGCAGCAGATGAGGCTAGCTCTTTGAGCCCAAGAGACAAGGGAAAGTCATTCCTCAAGTTGCAATGACTGAGGCAGTTAATACCAGATGAATGTAAGTATTTTCCTGCTTCCTTCCCCACCCTCATTATGCTCCTCCTGCCTACCACTGTGCTTGAGGTAGCACAAAATTTCCAAAAGGCCTTTAAGGTTCCAGAGGGTACATTTATTAGACACAGCTGGAGAAAGGATAGTAGAATTCTTGTTACTTTGGTGCTTGATATATGCTTGCTATGGAATGAACACAAAGGACAGCCAAGAACTCTGGAACTCAAGAGAACTGTCTTCTTTTGCAGGCACTGGCTTACTCGGGTGCTGTTACCTTCTAGTCACCTGCCCCATGGGAACGGAATGAGTTGGGAGCCCCCTCCCTGGGTGACTGCTCACTCAGCCTCTGTGATGGCAGTTTGAGCTGGATTGTGTCAGCAGCAGCTCGAGCATTTGTTCTGCTGCCTGTAGTGTCTCAAGGGCCTCCAAGGCAGCTTTTCTTTCAACTCTTGATCAAAAAGAGCCAGTGGGCCTGCCCTGGGGTACTACACATGGACAACTCAAGGACCAACCTTCTGCTCACTGCAGAAGGAAGACACAGTGTGGACAAATCCTAGGACAGATGTCCTTTACTCAGGCAAACAGAAGTTCCAGCCCCAGACTAGGGGCCAGGCAGCTAGCTACCCCACCTTTCAGATACAGCGCTGGGGCTGCTCATCTTTTTCCACTTACTGTCTGGGAAAACACCTGAGGTTATAGCTGGATCCTGGCTTCTCAACGGGGTAAAGACACCAGGCGTGCTGCTGAGGTCACTGCCATTTCTCACATGCTACTGAAGGGAGCAAAAATAAAGGCAATTGTTTTGTAAAGATAATGGAGCTTCTCATTCTTTGCCTCACTGTAGGGCAGGGAAAGAGAAGCCGGGGTCAAAGCCTAGTGAGGTCCTGGTGGTATCTCTTTGTCCTGAGTCCTTGGCTCATTCCTAACATTGCCAGTCCTCAAGTTTAGGCAGTGATGCTTCAGCTGCGTGCTTCTGAGGGTGTTATCTGACAGTCAGTCCTGTTACCCTAAGAAGTCTTTATTCTCCATTAGGTACACACATTTACCACCCCTGGTGCTCAGGGCCACACTCATCTGCACTCATCCCTCAGTAGCAGAGCTCCTTTCACCTGATAAAAGATTAACAGAACAGCCCCATAATCCAAGATCTTTCTTCAAACACAAACAGTCTTGCTTAATTACTTCATAAATCCATTAGAAATCAGGACTCTGATATTTCTTGTACAGCCATGCAACACAAGCCCAGCACTTGGACTGTCACTGTGGGAAAGGCAGGCAGAAGCCAGTGGTCTCCCAGCTATGGGCAAGATGGCTCAACAGTTAGTAATTCCAGGTTAGATTGTCCATCAGACGAGACCATGTCAGGATCAAGGGTTCAGCTGCCGGGGCTCCCTAGCAGAAACCTGCAGGCGGAAAAGATTTTGGCAGCATTAGCGGCGAGGCTTGACCCAGTCCCATCCCTTCCTATGTATGACCTAGAACTTACCACTCTCCCCTGGCTGACACTGCTTCCTTGCGCACCAGTCTCTTCTTGTCATCCAGTGGCTTGGCTAATGCCCGGATCACCTGTGGTTTATATGGCAGCAACTATGGAGTCAAAGGAGAAAGTCTTAACCTTGTTCAACCATGGCAACCAGGACTGCTGCTTCTTTGGCTCTGTATAACTAACATTTGGCAAAATGTGTTCTATTTGTGTGTGTGTGTGTGTGTGTGTGTGTGTGTGTGTGTGCGCGCGCTGTGAATTGAACCACAGCCTAGAACATGCTAAGCACATACAACGTCTCCTATACTTTGGAGATTCCAGAGGAAACCAAGTGGTAGGATGGCTATTCTATTAGAGGATGGCCAGGATTTACTAGGTTCATTCTGACCCCAAGGGTGGGGTGAAACCCATGCCTACTGTAGCTTGTAGCTGATACCTCAGTTACACTGCAGAATGGCTAATCCCACTTGATGAAGGCAATAAGTACTTCTTTGACCTTTCTAAGAGGTTCCCTGTCCAGGGAGGATGGCTGAGGTACTCACCACAGGAGTGGGCAGGCGAGTGAGAGCGTGCATACACTGCAGTGCAGCGATCCGGACAGCCTACAACAACCAGAAGGAGGTGAGGGGCGAACTGAGAGAAAGGAGGTGCCAAAGATGTGCTGATGTTCAACGCACCATGGAAGGGCTGGAGCTGAGGTGTAGAAACTTGGTGACCAGCATGTCAACATGAAGACTCATAACTTGAGGAGCTTCCAGTAGAAGAGGCTGAAGGCAGCTGAGGGAACAGAGCTGAACCACAGAGTCAGAGCAGGACAGGGCCTCTAGCAGCAGGGAAAGAAGCTAAGAGGCAACAGGAAAGGGAAGGATGATTATACTGTGGTGCTCCTGGTCCTCCTCCTGCTGGGGGAACAACTTTGTCCCTTGCTTGGAGGCTGACTACACAACTTACTGTGGGCAGCTCTGGCAAGAGCACAGGCTTGGGAAGCCTGTGAAGTACATGAGACAGACCCTTCAGGTAGTTTGGCTTCACGTCTGTAAAAAAGGGAGAAGCTTAGTGGAGAAACACAGTTTCTGCTGACATTCAGCTTGACAGTTCAGTATCTGTCTATTATTAGCCTATAAAAAGCGGTGAGAAATAAAAGTTCCTTGAATTAAAATAAGCGAGTTATGTCCCTATTAACTTTCTAGGTATACACTACAGTACAGCTCTATCCCCCCGCCTTTGGTAATCTTTTTGTGACAGGGTTTCACCATGCAGTTCAGGCTGGTCTTGACCTCACTTTGTAGCCCAGGCTGGCCTCAAACTCATCACAACGATCCTCCTGCCTGAGCCTCCCAAGTGCTGGGATTACAGGTGTGCACTACCACACACAGCCCGCACCACGGTACAGCTCTAAACTACCACTGGGATCCCAAATTACTTTAGGGACTGGCCAAGAGAAGGAGAGGTCTGTGTATCTGGAGCCCTTCTTTCAGACTCCTTACCTTGGGGAGCAGCATGGAAGCGCTGGACCAAGGCAGGCACATTGTCTGTGAAGAACCGCTGGCGAAACATGATCCGCACTTCAGCGTGGCCAGCGCGAGTCAGCACATCAGTGCAGTCAGACATGAGCAGAGAAAAGCCATCAGCTGCTGCTGGACCTAACTCTGGGTCACTCAGGAGGCCCATGAGCTGGAAAAAAGAAAGCCTGTCATGCACATCACTGGAGAACAATCTTAAAAATGAGGATGGAAGTCATTTCTGGGAGCAGTGGCGTCAACGTGAAGTTCTGTCTCCTAGAAAGCACTTACCCGAGTTGTGAGGGAGGAGCTGCGAGGATGGTATCTGAGTACTAGGGCCTTTGTTACCTGGAGTGAGAGAGACAGCACGAGAAGTGGGGGCCCAGCATTCAAACCCCAGAACCCTGAGATATAGCTGCTTATGGCTCAGGGTCAAGTAGGGATATTTCACTTAGTCACAACTGTTGGTTCTAGTCAGAATCTACCCCCCCCGCCCCGCTTACCCAGAGCAGCAGTGTGAAGGCCTGATGACGAGTGGGCCCAGAGCCCAGTCCAGCCTCCACCGCATCCACAGCCAACTGCAGGAATTCATCCAGCTGCTGTCCTGAGAAAGGGGACATGCTGATGCAGCAGCAACTCATTTTTTCTTTTAATGACCTATGAGGGAAACCACTTTCGTGCAGAGCACCCGAGAGACCATTAGAAAAAGGCAGTGTCATTTTGTCTGGATAAAATGATTTAACACCAGTGTGAAAGCCTGGTACAGTATTCTCATGATGCAGCTGTGCTCGTATGTGAGAAGGCTGGGCTGCTACTCCCACTGAAGACTTATCTGTGACCCTGCCACTGTTCAGGCCTCCAAATGCCTTTTTTTTTTTCTTTTTAAGCCCCTATAATGTTTTGTCCAATTCTGGTTTTGATTCTTGTTCCAAAGACTGTCCAAAGACAGTGTCTGAGCAGGTGAAGTCCTATTATGTTAGCAAAATCCTCCTTTTTAAAAAAGAATGAGGAGGGCTGGGGATTTAGCTCAGCGGCATAAGTGCCTGCCTTGCAAGCATGCGGTTGTGAGTTCGATCCCCAGTACCGATTTAAAAAAAAAAAATGAGGAATGAACTCGAATATTCTTCTGGTAGGTGATGTGCAGACTAACCCATGTTTCATAAGCTCCTGCCTTGCAAGCATGCGGTTGTGAGTTCGATCCCCAGTACCGATTTAAAAAAAAAAAATGAGGAATGAACTCGAATATTCTTCTGGTAGGTGATGTGCAGACTAACCCATGTTTTTCCAGTACCTGCAGGGTGCTTGTTGAGGAGTCCTGCAAAGCACTTTGCAGCAGCAGTAGAGGAGAAGGGACAGCTATGGCAGCAGCTCAATTGCAGAAGCTCTCTCATGAGTTGGTTCAGCTGCGGGATTTCCACCTACAGAAAACCTGGCCATGTAACGGACCCAGAAAATACTTGAACTCCAAGAGAATCCCAGTAGCAAGTGGCAGCAAGTGGATGAGAACTACTCCAATGAGGTTAAGTATTAGATTGGCTGTGGCAAATTTCAGCCTAGCAATCACCCGAGATCTAACTCCCTAAATGCGCTGACTTACATTTTGAGGCAGGGAACACACAAAAGCCATAAGCAATGCAACCAGCCGCCTCTGGCCTGAGGAGCCATCCTGTAAAGGAATAAGAGTCCCTATTAAGCAGATCCTGCAGTAGATTTGTCTGTCTCTGTAACTCCTAAATCAAGGCTTGAAAAATGTTTGAAGAATAAATTCCAAGATTCTTTTCAATCTCATTCATCAGTCGGTCACCTGGAATGGCTGGAATCTGCTTGGGAAGCTGTTTTCAGGCAGAAAGGAGGTGTTGCCATCTAAGAAGAGGGACACTATGTGAGTGACACTCTGGGCTGCTAACCTGGGGACAGAGAACTTGGTGTTATCAAAGAGGTAGGATTCTTTTTTTTTGGTACCAGGGATCGAACTCATGACCTCCCGCTTGCCAGGCAGGCGCTTAAGCCACTGAGCTAAATCCCTGGCAAAAGGTAGGATTCTATGGCAGCCCTCCCCTTCACAGTAGTGCCTTCACCCAAGGTTCTTATTAGGGCCACTGGACCAACAGCGCAGGCCATGATCATTTATTCACACACTCAACAGGTATTATGTGCCTGGAACCATCCCCATTCTAGACTCTGGTATAGAACAGTGGACCAGATAAATCCAATTGGTGTTCTCTTAGAGCTTTTTACAACATAGTGAAGAAGCTAGTGGGGGCAGCATGTATTCTTTAAATGCTCCACAGGTAATTCTGCAGCTGAAAACTACTGGCCAATGGTTCAACCACCCCATGGTGCTAAAATCATCTTCTTTTGGCTTCATCAGTCAAACTTGAGTAACTGCCTCCACATTTATGTCCAGGTACAAGGATAGCTGATGAGGCAACTATCTGTTGCTTTTGGAGATTACTTTCCTCCCTAGGTTTAAGCCACACCCACAGTTATACTCACTCAGGGCTCAAGTGGGTGGTGGCAGTACCAATGACAGACACCATGGCAGCCAAGACCTCATCTTCCAACAGCACTTCTCTCAAAACTGAGGGCTCCTTCTCTGTGAAACCAAAACACCAACACACATACACACCTATAACCACAAGGCCATGACAATGGTTCAGAAATTCAAGCAATCAGTTCCGCTCATCGTGATGGGCTTGCCTCTAGCTACAACAGCTCTTAAATCTGTCCTTTAACGGTTCTGTGTTCTTGAAAAACAGCAGTGGTCTAGACAAGCTGGGACCATGGGAGACTTGGAAACACTGCAAAATCCTTAGAGTAGGCTAATACAAATGTTCTAAGATTGGAACTTGAATACTGACCTTTTGAGAATTTTAAGAAAGCTCAGATTTATTTTTATGAGCCCTTCTTTATTATTTTTTTTGTACTGGGGATCGAACTCACCACCTCATGCTGGCCAGGCAGGTGTTTGTGTCGCTGAGCTATATCCCCGGCTTTTGGGCCCTTTTTTATAGTGACCGTCATATATTTGGCAGGTGTAGCCAGACAAATTACCTTAATTCCTACCAACTATTCTATGATACAGATGTGACTGTGTTGCCCCCTCCTCCACCTAGTGGAAACTGAACCCAGGGCCTTCACGGAGCTATACCCCAGCTCTTTTCATTTTGACTCAGTATTACTGAGTTACCCAGGCTGGCTCAAAGTATTGATCCTCTTTGCCTCAGTTCTGCAGAGTGCTAAGATTACAGATACGTGCCATCATGTTTGCTGTAGATATGACTCTTTATCCTCATTTTTATAAGTGAGGGAGCTGAGGCTTAGAAAGACTGGGTATCTTCTTCCAAGTTAGCAAACTTACAAGGAAACCTAACCACGGCTGCTTGGCTGCAAAGCCCAGTTGTAACTAATGACATAGCAATCAAAGAGAAAAAGGTATGCATATTTTTTCAATGTTGCTAGCTATTGGATTTTTGTTCTTGTCATTGTTCATGTTAGCACCTTCGCATTTGTAGGGACAAAGGATTCAAATCGCATTTGTAGGGACAAAGGATTCAAATACTAATGGTACAAAATGCAGTACCACCAGTACCCAGGGGGTGGCAGTGTGTCCAGTAACAGCAGAAGGCAGAATTTTCAGAGGATGAGTGAAGTCTAGAAAGTTACCTGGCATGGAAGCCTGAACAGCCAAGGCAAACAAGCAAGGTACAGCTGTCTGATGGAAATACCAGTAGCTCTCAGGGTCCTGCTGGCATTTTTGTGCCACCTGCTGGAGACTCTGACAGACGGCAATAATGTCACCGGATCCTGTACGCACATTGCCTGTGTGTGAGAAAGTCAGTGTTTTCTTTAATATGTTCTCACAAATACTCCTAGGTATTTCTGACATAGCAGATGGAAAGAAGAGCAAAGACAATGACTGAAGAGACCAAGAGAGTCTTATTAAAAAGCTGAGCCACTGTGTTCTCTTGGCTGTGAGTGTGCACCTGTGTTTGTTTTACCTCTATGCAGATCTAGGAGTTGAGACCGGTTCTGAGCTAGGCTCAGTAACACAAAGATTTACTTACACTCTCTCCTTCATTCTCATAACTCTAGAAGGATCACTGCTTCCACTTTAGAGAGGAGGACACGAACACTCAATGAGATTATCAGTGTTTCTTCGGGAGTCGCAAAGTCAGAAGTCAGACCCATGTGAAGGTCTGAGTCTAGTGCTTTTTCCACTACTTAACAGTTGCTGACCAAGCACTACATACCTGCGTCTACCTACAACGGCTGAGCACTCGAAGGCAGGGAGCTTAGGTTAGTGAGGAACCAGGGTGCTCATGCATAGGTTCCCAGTGGCAACAACTGCTGTAACTTTGGCCTTGAAGTGGTGCTTCTCAAGTTGGTTGGTGCCTGCAAGTTACCTGTTCAAATGTAGATTTTTTTTGGGACAAGATCCTGCTATATAGTCCAGGCTGGCCTTGATCTCGCAGTAATCTCCCTGCCTCAGTCTCCCAAGTGCTGGGATGACAGGTGTGTGCCACTATGCCTGACTCCAAATGTAGATTCTTACCAGAGAGGTCCTAAGATGCTGCATTTTTAATGAGCTCAAAGATACTGGCCAGGCTATGTCTGACGGACTGTATTTTGAGTACCACGTTTTATAGCAGTGCATCTTAATTTTGATGCCATGTAAACATCAGCAGGGTACTCTCCATAATTACTGTGCAAATCCCCACCCTCCTCCCAGACTAATACAACAAAACTAAGCCCTAGGCATCCGTACATTTCTTTTTCTTCCAAGTTTACAATGTTCACAGAAAGGCAAATACTGTGTGTTTGAAATAATGCTTACCAGAGGCTGAAAGAGGTATGGAGTGGGGAATGAAGACAGGATTACTAACAAGTATAGGGGTGCTTCTGGATAGGAGGAATAACTTCTAGGGGGGTCAGGGCTAAGGCCCTGTTTTTTTTGTTTTTTGTTTTTTAATTGGTACCGGGGACCAAACTCATGACTGCGTGCTTGCAAGGCAGGCGCTTATGCCACTGAACTAAATCCCCAGCCCCAGGAATAACTTCTAATGTTAATAGCACAGTAGGGTAACTATGGTTGGTAACAATTAACTGAATTTTTTTTTTTTCTTTTTCCTGCTAAGGATCAAATTCAGGCCCTCACTAAATGAACATTTCAAAACAGGTAGTAGAGGGGATTTTGAATGTTCCCCCCAAAAGAAATAAGCATCTGAGGTGATAGATGATGTACAGCTGCAATTAGAACCACTTCTTAGAGGTGTCGACTCCAAGCTGGGCTGTAGTCCCTCAGTCAGCCAAGCTACGTGATGATTCTTCCAAGTAGTTACCTTTATTTATCCTCCCGAGATGCTCCAGCAGCAGAGGCAGCGTCTCCTTGACGATGCTGGGATTTGTTGAAACAGCTGACAAAGCTTGCAGACAGCGCAAATGCAGTGAGCACTTGGGTGACCCATCCCCTCTAGCCAAGTCAGACTCTCCTGAGAGCAACCAGAGAGACACGGTTTCACTTTGGGATAGCAAGCATGAAGGGCCCCAAGCCTGGCTGGAATGGCCCGGGATACAAGATTATTAGCCACATATACCTCTGTGCAGCCCCTCAGCAAGCTTGGGTATTAGATGGTTGCTGAAGGCCCTAGGGTAGAGCGTGGCCAGGGCTCCTGATGCTTCCAGTGCTGCCACACTGCTGGGGCACAGAGCAGATAACATTAGCATCAGCACCATTTCCTTGCTGAGGACTGCCATCAGGCAGATCCAGGGGTAGGGACACCCAAGGTCACCTTGTTAAGGAATAGGATGCAAACACCCACACCACTAAGTTGGACAGGGCTTCTTAACCCCCAAGAAAAGAGAGCAGTCCCACATCTACCCAACTGGTTAGCTCCCAGAGGAGAGGCAGGGTCAGAAGCGCAAAGCCCTTGGTCCTTGCTGCATCTGTTGCCGTCAACACAGAGACAGGGAATAGCTTGCCCTACCTCCCTGATTTAGAGTCTCACCAACTCTGGGAATCCTCCTCCAAGAAGCTCAATCTATACAGGTGACCTACTGCCTGCTCCAAGTCCTCAGAAGATAGGAAATCTGGGTAGCAGGGAACACAAATGTCATTTTTCTTCTGCAGCCACCACAACCTTGCCAAAACTAACAGAAATCTCAGCTCACCCAGCATTATAGTTTTCTTAATGCAGAAAACTGTAAGGAAGGAACAAATCTTTTCTCTTTCCCTTAAGATGTACCTGGTTGGGCACCCAAGACTGTGAGTGCACGGATGCCAACAAGCTGAAGCTGGGCACTGGAGTCTGTCAGGGCTGTGAATACCAATGAACATAGCTGGTCCTTGAAGCCACACAGAGGCCTTTCATCTAGGAAGAGACAGAAGCCAGGTTAGAAGGAAGCCTTTTCTTTTTTCTTTTTTTGAGACAGGGTCTATGCCTGGCTTTGAATTCACAGCAATCTTCCTGCCTCCACCTCTCAAGTGCTGGGATTAAGGTGTGTACCACCATACCTGGCACCTTTATATTTCATATCCCTGACTTAGCAGTGCCGCAGAGATGACTAGGGTAGATTTTAAGAGCTTGATCCACTGGGTGTCCAGAAAACTACAAACATGAAGAGGTCTCATCCATTCACTGCTCTCTTTTGCTGTATCTCTGAGACAAGCGGACCACTATTTTAGACTACTGTTCTTGACTTGCTATCCTTTAAGGTCCACAGGACTCAACAGCCCTCAGGATAGCTAAACAGGAAGGTGACTTCACCTTTATCGTCATAGCTCCACTTCTGCTGCAGCTTCAAGAAACCCAGGATCATTTCAAGGATTGTCCGCCGCTGGTTGCTCTGTAATGTTTTAAGGGGTACTGAAGTCAAGGACTATTTTAAAGGATTTCAACTCTGCTACTCTGGAGCTGGTGAGAATTATCCTCTTATTTATGGCTAAGTCTGGGGAAAAGTGAATGAGGAAACAAGCAGCAACGAATGAGAGTGGAACTCCAGATCCACCGGGGCCCAAGCTAAAGCTTCAGTCCCTCTCCCTCCCTCCTTCTAACAAAGGGATTCCAGCATTCAGGGCCCACTGTTGCCCACCAACACTGTGCTCCTTTACCTGACTATGCTTGTGAAACTGCTCCAGCAGTAAAGGCAGAACGCTGCTGGTAATGTGGTCACAGGCCCGGGCAGATGCACCTGCAGCTGCCTGCAACAGCTTGGCACTAGGCCACACCAGTTTCATGTCCGGCTCACACAGATGGTGCCTGCAGTCTAGAAAGGCAGCAATCACAGACCTGGGGAGCAGGCCAAATGTTGCCTGACTCCCCGACAGTCCACAGAGGTTGGAACAGCTGAGCAGCAGTTACTATTCAAACTGTCTTCAAAGCAGAGCTGTAGCCCCCAGTTGCTGCACCCATGAAGGGCCACTGCCCTTGAGGAATATCACCTCTCTTGTGCTCACTCCCCTCTCTGGCTGCCATGGTTCCATTACCCTGTAGAATGTTGCTAAGGAAGGGGTCAAGAAGATCCTCGGCATCAGCTCTCAGCACAGAGCGAGACAAACATGCAGTCAGGGAGTGCAGGGCTGCCAGGCCTTCTGCCTCCACCTGCTCGCTGGCCGTCTGGAACACCTGTCAGAGGGATCCCATGGCTACTGAGGTGAGCCTGCACCAGATGAGCTCCCACCCATCCGCTGCCTATTTCCTCAGGGAGGAGGGCTGACAACTATTTTTGGTGGTACTTGCAACTAAACTCATGGCCTCTGCACTGAAGTACATCCCCAGCTCTTTTCTTTCTTTCTTAGTTTGAGTTAGGATCTCATTGGGCCATTAAGTTGCCTAAGCTAGGACTGAATTTGTGATCCTCCTGCCTCAGCCTCCCCGAGTGCTGGGATTGCCACCATACTCAGCAGTTCAGAACTTTTACAGAACAACAATAGAAATCAGCCCCCAACCCAGGGTCTTCTCCATTGGTTATCCACACCAACTCCTTAGCTCTCAGGCAAGACACAATTTCTGAGAAACAGCATGTCAACTCTGAGCAGTAGCTGCTGTTACCCCCTACCCTAAATTGCTTTCTTCTCTATTTAGCACATGCCCACGCCATGAGCCATGCTCCTTGCCATGGAAGTACAGGAAGTGGTCACCATGCACAGGTGATCACTATGGTCTCACCAAGCAGCTGGCCCATAACCAGAGACTGTATCCCTTGTCATTAAATTGGAAATATGTCCTCTCACTTGCCTACTGAATAATGAAGCACAGTACCCCAATCCTAGGGGCAACAGGGAAGAAAACAGGGTGCATCATTTCCCCTTAGGCCAGACTAATGGGAATTAACAGGAGTGAATTAATCTCAGTAATACTCACCTCTCTGCGGATTGAAGCCCAAAGGCTGGGAAGGAAATCCTTCAGTTCCTTTTGCCCATATATAGCACAGCAAGCATTCTGCCAAGGTGACAGCAAACATCAGCTAGCTATACTCTATAGGGAGGTACCTCAGCATAAAGATACCTAAAGGAGCCTGGCTCTCAGCAGAAAAGCCAGCAGGATGTCACAACAGTCTTACCTGGGCACAGGAAAATAAGACCTCATCCTAATGACAAAGAAGTATAAAGAGGAGATATGGCCAGCCTTTCCTCAGTTACCACTGTTACGATAAGACAAGACCACCTGCAGCTGGGGCTTTAGGTCAACACACAGGTCCAAATTTTGGTCCCCTTGAGACTCACAGACTGTTTTCTGCTGTGTAAGACTGTATCTTTTAGCACTTCTAACTTGTCTAAAGGTAGTTACATCCTGCAAGGAGAAAATAATATCACTCACCAGAGTCTGCAGAGAATCCAGCTTGGCACTCAAAATCTCAGAATCTACTTTTTCAATCAATAGGGGCAGTAAGAACTGTGGGAGAAAAGAAGGAACTTAAACCTGAGATGGGTAGGGTCTGAGCTCCACCAAAATCACACAGCCCTTACTGCCACCAGTCTCAACCCAGAGGTGCTATATATATAAAGAAGCCATGCTTGTTAGGAATTGTGATTGTAAGCTAACTTTCCTCCCTAACTCTGGCCAGAGCCCTCATTATTTAAAAATGGGCAAGTTGGCAAGGCTAGATTTCAAAAGATAGCACCATCTGGGATGGGACTTATTTTAAGAGATGAGGTGGTAATGTTTTCTATATCAAAAATCTAAGATACTTGCCATACAAGATGACTGCAGGGTGTTATACTCTAAAATGTACACTTGATCTGTCTTCTGAGGCTTTGCTGTTCTCTCTTCAGAGCTTCCTCTGGGAAGACTATCTACCCTACCAGTGGATCTACCTACCTCAGCAAACTGTGGTGTAGAAGCCAGCACCACTCGAAGACTCAGGATGAGATCTTCTCTCTGGATACCGTGGGGATCATTTGGTGGCTGGAAAGGGAGAAGGGCCATGGATTTATGTAACTTTTCAGACCACCCTTGAGCTCAGGCTTGAACCTGGCAAACCTGTAGAATGGGGTGACATTTATACCCAATCTAGTACAATAGTATGATATGAGACCCAAGGAAGGAGACACACTTGCTCTTCTGTGCTCTCTGAAAATTTCTGTCTTTTAGGCCCTTAGTTTTCAATCTCATTACACATTTTCTATTTGATTTATTGTTTTACTACTTAGAGTTAAGCACCCTTAACTTTCTGGTATACTGCTTTCTTCTCTATGTCTGCTTTGTATGTGTGATCCGTAATTTATTTTTACACTTAATATATTAAGAACATTTAAAAATGTATTATTCTTTTATAACATCAGTTTTAGTTTTCATTGTTTCAGCCAGATTATTTAAATAATTCTTTGCTAGATATTTCTTTTTTTTTTTTTTTTTTTTTGCAGTTCCGGGAATCAAACTCACGACCTTGTGCTTGCCAGGCAGGCGCTTGTGCCACTGAGCTAAATCCCCAGCTATTTTTTTTTACCCATACAAAAAGGTGTAACTGACATGAAAGGAATTGATAGTTAATTTGTCAAGATTAAAAACATAAATCAGACTTTCCTTTTCTCTTTTGACAACTGAATTTAATGTAGGGATTTTCTTTTTTTAATGATAAAGTTATAAGTCAAAGAACAGAGTAAGAGTACTAGCGACAAAATTTTAGAAGCTGAAAAACAAAGCAGATTGCTAAGAAGAAAATGACTCAACAGACTCAACATGAAAGAATTCTAGGCAGACCTGGGGAAGGCTGGATAAATATCTATATACTGCACAGTCCTCAAAATGCTTTGGAACCAGCTATGGTGTACACACCTGTAATCCTAGTACTGAGATCACCATGAGTTCGAGGCCAGCCTGGGCTTCATAGTGACTCAATGACAGCCTGAATTACATAAGGAGACTCTGTCTCAAAGAACAACAACAACAAAAAAAAAAAAAAAAGAGAGGGAGAGACAGACAGACAGACAGAAGAGAGGAAAAAGAAATCTATCCATGAATTAAGTAAGAACAGAATGCTATAAAAAAAATTCAGGATCAGTAACAATGAAAAGCTTTTGGAAACTTTTTATTTTTAATTTTTTAATTTTTTTTTTGAGACAGGGTCTCTCTGTGTAGTTCAGGTTGGCCTTGAACTCACCACATAGCCCAGGCTGGCCTAAAACTCCTGGAAGTCCCCCTGCCTCAGCCTCCCAAGTGCTGGGACTATAAGTGTGTGCCACCACACCTGGCTAGCTCTTGGAAATTTAAAGCATGAGTGCAGAAAAAAAAGTTTTGGTTGATTAAGAAAACTTTCATAATTATCGGTATGTTTACTTTACCTAGAATATCCTTGGGAAAACACAAACAGCTGGGAAATAGAGATTATTTCTAAATGAAAATAAATAATGGTAGCAAAGGGGTATGAAAGAAGCTTAATTTCCTGCCTTTAAATGTTCAATTTCTCTGTTTTTACTACCTTTCAAGAAAATGTATAAAATACTCTTTCTTAGGGCTGGGGACTCTTTCTTGGCTCAGCAGTACAAGTGCCTGCCTGACAAGCATGAGGTCATGAGTTCAATCCCCAGTACCAAAAAAAAAAAGAGACTCTTTCTTCAAATTATAAATATACATATTCTTTGACTTAGCAACTTCATCTTTAGGAATCTTGTTGTTAAACCCATGTAAATATAAGTTGCAGTACTGCTTGTAACAGCACAAGATTAACAATCACCTTTATCCAATAGAGAACAAGAAAATTACATACTTCCACACAGAGGGGTACTCTATGCAGCCATAAAGCACAAGAAAGTTAATTTATATACTGATAAGGAACTCTCCAAGATACACATATACTGATAGGTGAAAAAAAGCAAAACATAAGAGATGTGATTGTTTGTATACACTACTATGGAAAGGGGGGTAACATTTGCTTACATAAGAATGAACAAGTTCTGTAAAGATACAGACAAAACCAATACAATTGGTTGACTATGAAGAAAAATGTGATGGTAGGAAAATTTTTCAACCTCTTGTACTTTTAACTTTGAATTATTTTTGTTATTATTATTATTATTATTTTTCATACAGGAATCAAACTGAGGGTCTCATGCTTGCCAGGCTTAACTCTGAATTATGTGAACGTATCATTTTATAAAAAAAACAAACCAAATACAAAATAGAAAACCCTGGTAGCCAAGCCAGGATCTTTCAATATTTCCAAACTTTTTTCTTTCAGTATTTCAAAGGCACAAGTTCTGGGTTATAAAGGTTAGTGATTATGAAAAAAATGAAAAGACGTTTAAGAGACAGGTGGTTCTAAGCAATGTGATACCAAATGAAATAAACTGGTAAATACAGTGGTATCTTGGTTCAATAACTTGATTTTGTTTGTTTGTTTGTTTGTTTGTTTGTTTGTTTTGAGATAGGGTCTTATCGTGTAATTCAGGCTGGTCTTGAACTCACTATGTAGCCCAGGCTGGCCTCAAACTAGCAGTGATCCTCCTGCTTCAGCCTCCGGAGTGCTGGGATCACAGACATGCACCACCAGGCCTGACTTCACAAACTTGATTCTTTCCAAGATTCTGGTCACAAACCAAGTTAGAGGAGAACAGAATCAAATTCTATAGTTAGGTTCACTGCTGAACTATGAGGAAATATGATTCAATTTTTGTCCAGTTTGGTTTGCCCAGATTTGTGGAAAGTTTGTGAACTGGAATACTACAATTTATATAGCAAAGATGGCTGTGGCACTTTAAAATGTTTGGCACACTGCTTCCACATTACTGATGCTCGCAGTGCCCATACCCACAGTGATGAGATCTTGACTATTTGGAAGTAGAAAAGAAATCAAATGCACAGTAGGAGAAAGGCCCAGCAGAGCCAAAGCAAACAGGCCCTGAACATAACTGTGCTTAAGAGTGCCTTCTCCTGTTCTGTCAGTTTGTTTCTATTGCCTGAATCATCCTCTCCAACTGCAGAACCATATCCCATGCATTGGCTCTGCAACCACCAAAATACTAGCTTATCTGTGGGGTCAGCTCCTGGCTACTCTAGCTTGTACTGACTGTCTTCTCAGCACTACAGCACCACTCATTTTGGTACCTAACCTCTCACTGTTACTTAAATGCTTCAGCTTTCAAGGGTAGGGACCACATTTTACAACCCCGTAGGTCTCAGCACTAAGTATACTATTAAGGAACTTAAGGAGCCCCCTGAAATATCTGTTCATTTGAATCCTTCTTCTAGTATCAAATGCTTTTCTATTTCCCAATGCACTAAAATTTAATCTGTGAGAATTTTATTACTTTTGTGTGTGCATATATGTGTGCATGTCTTTTCCTGGGATTGAACCCTGGGCCTTGTGCATGCTAAGCAGCCACTCTACTGCAAAGCCACATCCCCAACCCCACCCCATCCATGAGGCTTTTAAAGGTAAGTCTGAGGACTGTCTAAGTTGCTTACCTATAACCTCATACCTAAAACAGGGGTATGCACGCCACAGGTACTCAATGATTATTTAAATGAAAGAAGAAAGGTGCTACTTACAGGAGTAAAATCAATGGGGAAGTAACAGGATGTCACTTCAAACAACTCTTCCACAAAGGGTCCTGGGGCAAGAGAGAAAAAGTGAGGTTGACTTACCAGCTTCATTTACCTAATAAGCCTCAAGTAGCTAATTCATGACTATCAAGACATACCCAGGCTGTTCTATCCCCAGTACAAAAAAAAAATAAAAAGACATACCCAGACTATACTCCCTGGAGATGAGGTCATGAACAATGCGGAAAGCCACTAGGAGGTTGCGGGGATCTTTTTCCCCATCCATCACCTGGATGAAGCCAAATGTGAAATCAGCTCCTAGACCTTTTAACTCTAGGAAGGAGAGAACAAGGTCACTACTGTCCCTTGGGAAAGGAAGCCCAGGCTTTCTCCTTAGAGACTGGTGTTCTGCTCATGTGCACCCCTTTCTTGCCTCATAGAGCAGACTATTTTTGTTTTCTTATTCTCAGAGAAGTTCTCAGAGAAGCGATGTGTAACAATACACATGTATTATTACAGTAGTAAGCGTTAATTAATTAAGGATGGATCCCCAGCTTCCTTTTATCAGTCTCAGAGTATTAGCTCGTCTGTGTAACTCCCAAGCTACAATGGGTCCTGCTAATGGGGAAGAAAATTAGCATGTACTAATTTGCTTTGCACATTTCCCAGACAGCTCTGTGGTTTACCTTCTTCTCGAGTTCGCATGAAGTTGACGATGATGTTGTAGACTGTGTGTCGGTCCACCTGCAGCAGGGACTTGGGAATGAGGAAGAAAGGAAATAAGGGAAAAAATTGTGCAAAGATACTTTAGTTGATACAACTACCTCCTACTTTATAATCTCGCAAGTGGACAATTCTTTTTATACCAGCATAAAATCAACTGAGAGGAACTTCAGAGAAAGGGTATGGCTACTCACCTAGCGGCACAGCAGTGACGTCAGCCGCCCAAATCTACCCAATACATGCTTCTTCAGATATAGGAGGACACAGGTCAGATAATTTCATGCAGTCCTGCCTTTCCTTACTTAATAGAAAGGACTAGCTAATAAACATGTCACAAGACCTGGAGTTCACACTTTAAGATGGCGTATGTTTCGCATTTAATTCTAGTTATGTCAAGGGGTTGAAGATAGAAGAGACTATTAATATGATTGTTATCACTCACCTGTACATGTACCTCTTGGAAGATGGCTTTAAGCACAGAGACAGCCAGCCCTGGTGGCACAGCCACACATAGGCTCTGGAGGAAAGGGAAAATAAAATATGTGAAAACTGAGGAAATTATAGTTCAGTTTCCAAGAAACAACCCTACAACAGGCCCAGTTAGTTACAGTGAATATCGTAACATTCTGGTTTTGGAAGAAGGCTAACAGGGAGAACTTCCTCTAGCTCAGCAGTTCTCTGCAGTTCCTTCCAATTCAGCGGTGTTCTAGTCCCCTAAAGGGTACTTTCATTCTCTAGAGTAAGAAGTATACCTGGCTGACACTAATTTGGCCCACATGCCGTCCCTCAGCATGTGGAGCCTCACCCCCAAAGGGCAAGGAAGAAACTGAACAAGGGCTCCCACAAACATGGTCATGTAATGAAGTGGAGTACTCACAAGTGCTCTCAAGCCCCGAAGGACAGATGGGATCACAAGATGATGGTCCTTCAATCGGTTCTCATAGAACAGGATCAGATGAACCACTGTACAAACCAGATTCAGCCATCAGCTGTGCAGGCAGAAGGAAGGCCCCCAGCTTTGCCCCTTCCCTAAGTCTACTTCCTTCACCAAGTAATACGTCCCACGCCCTTCCACACTGGATGGTGTCTTGACTAAGTGAATCAGGAAACTAGGGTAACCTCTTGACTATCTATCCTTACACAGATCCACAATAAAACACATTCTCTATTTCCTAACTGTATTCTACATAGCTAGGGTCTATGAGTGGGAGGCTGAGGCAGGAAGATTGTGAGTTTGAGGCCAGCCTGGCTACACAGCAAGTTCAAGGTGAGCCTGGACTACAAGTGAGACTCTTAAAGGGAAAAAACAACAACAAAAAACAGAGGGTTTATAAACATTTCATTTTTTGGTGTTGGGGACTAAATTCAAGGCCTCATGTACTCCTCAGCTCTTATATTTTTTAATTACTGTTTCAATATGTGTAATGTATTTTGATCATATTTGTTCCCTCCCCTTTTTGTGATGTTAGAGATTGAACCCAGGGCTTGCAAACTTTTTCTTAAAGAATCAGATAGTGGTAATTTGAACAACTATTTCCAAGAAGTCAGTATGTAATTTGTCAAGTAATAATTTCTTAGGTTTTATTGTTGTTGTACTTTTCCTTTTTTCCTTGGATTACTGTATTGTCACTACCCTTTATTCTGTTTTATTTTCTTTTGTTTTTTTTTCTCTTTAAATAAAATTATAAAAAAAAAAAGAATCAGATAGTGTTATAGGTTTATAGGACAATTTTTGTGGCGATTACTCAGAATCTGCCACTATAACCTAAAAGCAGCATAGCCCATACGTAAAAAACCAGATAGCTATATTCTGGCAAAAATACTCCTCGCATCTAGAAAAATGCTACTTTCTCCATTTTATAAGCAGAGAAAATACAGTGAAAAATGATCTAAGACTATACTTAAAATTCATGCTTCTTAATCTCAATTTTAAACATGTCTGCCCACATACCAATGAAGAAAGACCTTGGATTAGCTCATACATTATGACCCCTCTCTCAGTGAAGTTGGCTTAAACAGACACAGAATGTCTTGGTTCAGCCATCTAGGAAGACATTCCCACCAGTGAGGCCAGTACCTTCCTTCTCCAGCAGCGAGGAGTGGCACTGGAGTAGCACCTGTGACAAAAGCTGGATACCTCGTGCCCGTGTTCGGGGCTCTGGATTCTCCAGAGAGGACCTGGAAGACAGCAGGAGGGAGAATCTACCATTAACCAGCTCAAGCCTCTAAGGAATAAATACTCTGCGATCAGTCACACTCACCCACTGGGTACATGAGAGTCAAGCTCTGTTAAAAACAGCACTGGAAGGTGTCCCTGAGGTGTACTACAGACACAAGGAAGGACCAAGACCAGAAAAACTAACTCTCATTCGGATCTGGTGTCATCAGAGGCACATGTGATTCCCCAGCCAACTGTCTCCAGACACCCCCAACTTGGCAACTCATGGGTATTGTGCACTTTCTCTCCAGTGTCTGACATTCCCCTGAAACAGGGCTTAGCAGCTATGAGAGGGTTGAAAGATCGTTGGTAATTGCAGATCATACCAAAACACGAGAATAGATATATTTTTGTAAATTACTGCTAAGGAAAAAAATCTGAGAGCAACCACCAAGGTGTGTGTGAGGTGGCATAACATAAAACACCCAAAATTTTAAAACTAGAAGGTTATAGAGATGGCCAGAATAAAGGTTTTAACCATTTAATACTGTTGATATGGGAGAAGCCAGACTGAAGAAATAAGATGATTTATCTTTAAAATACTTCTACAAAGATTACACTACAAAGATTAATACTAAAGGTAATCTAAATGTACTAGAAGTAAAATAAGCAGGAACAAGAAGGAAGTAGAATAACTTTGGAGAAGTATTCTAGCCACCTGTTACCTTAAACCTCAAGGGTAAATGTACATATAATGAGCAATGAGGAAAAACAAGACCACTTCTGACACATCTCTAGGGAACCTATGGAAGGTTTCTGCTCAGGAAGAACACTGTATTCACATTATAAATGAACCTGGTATATGAATGCTCATTATAGCATTATTCACAATAGCCAAATAATGGAACAACCCAGATGTCCAGCAACTGATGAAAAATTAAACAGAATGTTGCACTTCTGGATAATGGAATCCTACACAGCAAAGAAATGAACTGACACACGCTGTAACAGGGATGAACCTGGACAACATCCTCAATAACTGAAAACAGTCACAAGGATCATATATTGTATGAGTCTATGAACATGAACTTTCCAAAATGGGTAAATCCAGAGAGGTTTCCAGGGGGCTGGGAATGGATGTGAAGGAGTATGAGTTTTTTTCTGGAGTAAAGAAGATGTTCTAAAATTGGTCATGAGGAGGAATGCACAAATCTGTGAATACACAACCAGAAGCCATGAGGAGCTAAGGTTGGTGGCATGAGCTTGGAATCCTAGCACTGAGGCAGGATGATCCCAAGTTCAGGGCCATCCTGGGCTACACGCAAGTTCAAGGCCAGCTGCTACACAGTGGGACTGTGCATTTAAAATAAAAGGAAGTTACAGCAGTACACTGCTTATTCATTTGGTACTGGGAACCGAACTCAGGATGCTGCCCTTGCCAGGCAGGTGCTGGGCTGCACCACTGAGCTATAGCCCCAGCCCAAAACACACTTTAAAACGGTGAGCTTTTATTCTAATAAAATGTTATCTAATAAACTCATACAAAAGTGTACACAAAGGCCAAATGTTCTATTACATGGGAGAAATACATAGCAGTGATTTCAGTTTATTTAATTTCTAGTTTTCCCTGTTTTAGAAGGCATGTTGGCTGTGATAGTTAACAACTTTTGCTAATAAGACTGGTCAATTTAAATGGGGTGCTAAGTATGATTTATGACAAAAGCAGACTTCAAACTGTAAGCACGTATTTTCGCTGGTGCTTAGACTCCAAGGTTGTAACATCGCTGCTTTTCAGCCCTTTCCCCAAGCCTTTCCCTTTAGTGGGATCTGGAGTAAGGTCAGCCTTCTAGCTACTCCCTACCTGGGGCCCGCACCTCTTCTGAGTCAGGTTTGGGCCAATTAGAGTCCTGTCTGGGTTGGACGGTCTAATGAAGCACAAGCAGAATCTCAGCTCTAACTTAGCAACTTAGGTGTTCAATCACCCACCTCACCCCTAACCTGCAGACTGAATTAGGAGGTAACAGTGCCTCCCAAATATTACCTAACAGCAGCTCAGCCAGGCAGTATGAACCCCTTTTTCTAGAACAATTCAAATCATAGACTTAGCCTGGGATACTGATGGGGGTGGGGTGATGGTGGCTACAGAGGAAATTCAGGTTTCAAGAAAACATCAAGACACAAAAGTAACTTTTTCAGAGTTCACAGGTAAGGCTGGAAGTACATTCTAGAACAGAGTGTCTTACCCAAGGGCTTCCACCACTTGTAACACTGTATAGCTGCCTGATTTCACATCTAGAGGAAACAGAAGAAAGACATATGAAAAAGCAAACCACAAAACCTAACCCGTTACAGCATTCAGTGGCTCTGATTACCAGTGTTTTCCCTCAATCCTAGGCTCTGTACCACGGGCCCCCCTGTGCTTATCCAGATATAAGAATTACTTCAACACTTCAGTATCCAGCTTCAAGTATAAAAGCTGAAAAGGAAGTAAGTACATTATTTGTAGATGATATGGTTATGTATTCGGGATTTTTTTTTGTACCAGGGATCAAACTCATGACCACGCACTTGCCAGGCAGGCGCTTATGCAGCTGAGCTAAATCCCCTGGTTATATATGTAGAAAATGCAAGAGCACTAAAAATATAAGAAAAATAATTAGTGAAGGTGACTAGATAAAAAATTAGTATTATGAAATTTAAAATTTTCACATACACAAATGCAACAGTCTGTAAAATGATATCAAGGAATCATAAAAGCTTTATTCTGAGCCAGGTATGGTGGTGCAGGCCCATAATCCCAGGACTCAGCAGGCTGAGGCAGGATTGCCATGAGTTCGAGACCAGCCTGGTCTACATGCAAGACTCTGTTTCAAAAACAAAACAAAACAAAACAATACAAAACCAAACCACCCAAAACTGTATTTAAAAAAAAAATTACTTTGGAGACAGGGCCTTGTTGCGTAGTCAGGCTGTCCTTGAACTCTCAACAATTTTCCTGTCTCGGTCTCACGTGTTGGGATTACAAACCAACACCACATCTGGCTTTACCACATCTTAAAAACTTTAAAACACTATATAGTGTGAAATCACCTCACAACCACAATCAGTGTTACAATCACTGTCACACAAAAGGAAACACCTGTCCACTACTGATGGAAATATAAATTGGTACAACCATGAAATGGTACAACTATGAAAATAATATAAACATCCCTCAAAAATTTAAAATACAACCACCATAGGACCTAGCAATCCTATATATATAGAAATGGATATACATCCAAAGGAAATGAAACCTGTACATCTGAAGAGCCGTTTGCACACCCACCTCCACTGAAGCATTATTTATCATAGTGAAAATCTAAATAGGACCAAAGAAGCTCTGTGCATAGTGATAACAGGGCGAGATCTAAAAGCAGAGCGGTGCATGTAGTGTGTATAGTGTGTGCACAGCACTGTTCTGAACCAGGAGAGAGACTGTCTTTATTTACATCTCTGGAAGGTATAGCAGGAAATAACCCTGACTGTCTCCAGGGAGACAGTGAATGACTAAGGATTGAGATGAGACTATCTGGAAAGATTTTAGGTTTATAGAAAATTTGCAAAGGTAGTAGAGAGGGCCTGTATAATCTTCACCCATTTTCCCTTAAGGCAGTGATGGCAAACCTTTCAGAGACCAAGTGCCCAAGCTGTAACCCAAAACCCACTTATTGCAAACTGCTGCCACTGTAATTAAACCTGAATACTGAGACTTTAGTTTAGAAAAACGACTCATGTGCTTGGCTCGAGTGCCGACAGAGAGGGCTCTGTGTGCTCGCTGAGGCATAGAAGCCATTAGTTTGCCACCAATGTTCGACACTTTCCTCAGGTTTGGACTGATGAGGCTAACTTTTTTTTTTCTTTCCAACATTGGGAATTGAACCCAGGGGTTTTGCACTAGACTACATCCCCAGCTCTTTTAAAATTTTGAGACAGGGTCATGTTAAGCCACAAACTGCCCAGGCTGAGCTTGACCTTTTGAGTCCTCCTGGCTCAGCCTCCCAGAGCATCACCATGCCTGGCTGGATGTGCTGTTGTTATTAGGATGTGCTACTGTTATTGTTTCTGGACTCTTTCAACAGAGAGCTGGAAATATATTTGTTTTGTAACCTTTTTTTTTGTCCCAGGAATTGAACTCATGACCTTGCGCTTGCCAGGCAGGTGCTGTGCTGCTGAGTTATATCCCCAGATCTTATGTCCTGTAACTTATACTACATGAAATTCCATCACTATTTGCATATCCATCCATATATATTTAACTAAACAAGATCACAGTAAATCTGCAACTTTAATCTAGAAATATAAGGTTCATTCTAGCCTTCCTCCTTTGCTTATCTGTAATTTCATTTTCTGACAGTGAAAAAATGCTCCCATTATCTACTATTATTTGTTCAACCCTAGGATAGATATAAATTATTTTCAGAATTGTCAGCCCCCTGAAAAATAAATTTATAAGCAGAGTACAGTGTTTTATGTAGAACTTTATTTTTACTTAGTGTCCAGACAAAATTCTCCTTCATGTATGTTACACACTAGAAAAAAAATTAAATTCATTTGTCACTCTACATTCTACCTTAGGATGGAAGGGAAACTTTTTACACTGTCATTTAGCGCCTTTTGAATGTTGTACTGGGCAAATGCATTACTCAACAGTTCTAGCAGCACAAGGGTAACAGATTTAACACAAGGTTTTTAGTTTATACTTGCAAGGGAGAAACAAAGATTAAAAGGTTATTTTCTTTTTTTTTTTTTTGATACTGGGGATTGAACTCATGACTGCGCACTTGCAAGGCAGGTGCTTATGCTGCTGAGCTAAATCCCCAGCCCATAAAAGGTTATTTTCATAAGGATTCCTTTAACATGGATAATATTGAGCTAATGATGGTATAGTAATCAAGGAATTATTTCCAGCAGCCTATTCTGGGTTCCTAACCCACCTACTTCTAAATACAAACCTTATTGAGTCACACCTCACTAACTCGGGAAAAAATAAGAGGCTTGACAATAAATTTTTAAACTTCCAGTTTCCCCTAAGTCTCTGGTCTTACAGCAAGAGCTGTGAGCTGAGCTGGGCAGAGACTCACTCTGGTACTAGAGTAAGTTCAATCAGACGGAGAAAAGGAGAGGTCCGGTTAGGATTCACAGCTCGTGACTGGCACCATTTAGACATCAGGCACTCTTAGCCCTACTCGTGCCAGGATGTGGAAGGCCCAGCTGCTGCCCAGCTCCTGAGAAAGCACCAAGGCTCTGGGTGGGGGAAGGGGCAGCAGTCAGGCACACAGGATCAACAAGCCACGGGACTGATAGTTGGGTTCCATGTTCAGCTTCTTAGACAACACTTTCATGAAGACAAATACTTATTTCTGGATTATGAGCCATAAAAGAACTTTGCAGCATTTGGAAGGACAGAAAATGGTACTTTCCTGGAACAAACATCCTGGATACAGTCTAGGAAAACTCTGCTGAATAAACCCATCTAAAGACCAATTGCAGTCGAGACCATTGCAAGAGTTAGCAATGGACACAAGAAACTACAGGGAGTTTGTAACTGTTAATAGCAAAGGACATCCTTGAAGCGAATTGTTTTTCTTCAGTGAACACCATCAAAATTCTCTGTAGATGTTATCTTTATACAGTTTATCTTTGGAAATATCTCAAGTGCTATAAATTAAAGACCTGCCTGATACGTCCTGCTTAGTTGCCTCTATTTTTTTGATTACATAAAAAGACATAGGAGGTTGGGGTGTAGCTTAACAGTAGAGCTTATCAAGTGTGGGGCCCTCATTCTAATTTCCAGCACCAAAAACAAAAAAGGAATAAAATTTACATACAGAAAAATGTACAGATAGTAAGCGTACAGTTTGGTGAGTCTTATCAAAAGTTTACACCTGAGTAACCAACGTCTCAATCGGAATATTTGCACCAGCAAGAAAAGCCCTTCACACCCATACCAGTCAATTTCCAATCCCAGGGGTTGCCTCAAATTTTGTAACTGAAAATTCTTTTTCAGCATTCAGATGTATCAGTGTGAACGGGGCTGCTGCAGCATTTATTTGCATGTGATTCCTCGCATTCCAGGATGTGGGTGAACTCTCCTGATGGAGCTCGTCAGTGATCACAGCCTCACAAGGATCCCATCCCACTCCTGGCCCTGAACAGGGCCTCACTATGTGGTCATGCCGGTCTTGAACTTAGTAGGGAGCCCAAGCTGACACTGAACTTGAGGCAATCCTCCTGCTTCAGTCTCCTGAGTGCTGGGATTACAGGTATGTGCCACCACATCCAGCTTACAAGGATTCCATCTTAAATTAATGTAGCACAAACATGGGGGTGGGGTGGAGAAGTGTATAAAAGCTGTACAAAATGAGGGGAAAAAATGACATAATAAAGCTATCAAATCACAGAAAGTTTTGAAAAAAGGTGGAGTAAGGTAGCAAAACACTAGAATCAGTATTTTGCGAATATTTTCCTGAAAGTGACAAAATTTAACTTTTTTTTTGAGACAGCATTAGGCTGGTTTTGACCTTGCAGTGATCCTCCTGCCTCAGCCTCTGGGTACAAGGATTACAGGTGTATGTCATCACATCCAGAGGTTCTTAAATTTTTCGATTGCAGAGATAGTTGTGGAACATTGTCAATATATGAAAAACTGGTTCACTTAAAACGGTTAAAATTGTGAATTGTGTATTTTACTATTAAAAAAAAAAACCTCCCAACTCACTCATACTCCATCCCAGGACAGCTCCCTAAGCTGCACAGTTGCATCTTGTTTACCGTCTTCACTTTTCTATATTGCCTAAATTGCCTTCACTCCCGGGCCTGGAGTCCTTCACAATTTCACCTCTAAATATATTTCAGTCTTCCTTTTCACCACAACTCATACCATTCAGTTACATGAAATCTAGTAAGTACATCAAACCCTTCCAAGTCCATAAGCCGGAAAGTCATTTGGTTTGGAGTGATCCTTTCCAGTCTCTGAGAAACTTCCACACTTCCTTTAAGACCTAGCTTAAGTGTCAAAGCTTGTAAACATTCCTTGATTCTCCTTCCTTTTTTGTGTCCCTCTATACGTCTTAAAAAAAAAAAAGTTACCTGTTATTTCCATGTAATGTTTATTGAATATCATAAGTCAGATACTGTGTTAGGGCTTAAGACTGAAATATAGATAGGCTACTTTTAAGCAGCCCACAGTCTGCTGGGGCAGAAAGACTTCAGTGATACAGAAACTGGGTTAAGGTAAGAAAGAAGTAAAATCCCTGGGTTTATAAACCCTGGGTTATTAACTTTAAGTGAGGAACAGTTTAAATTCTCCCAAATGAAAATAACCAGAATACCTACAAATACTATTAATTATGCACTTGAACTCCAGGAATGAAAGAAGTGAATAGTGAATTTTCCTAAGAGGAGACCTCTGGCATTAAGGAAAAAGTAAGTTCCTTTCCCTTTATGGGCAGGCCTAAGTTTTCACAGTATGCTAAAAGATTTGCTCTTTAGAAACAGACTTAGCACCATTTCTATCTGTCCACCTTTCCTTAGCAGGACACTAGTTCATGTGGGTCACAGAGAAGGAGTCAAAGGAGTATTTATGTGGTCACTGACCTAGAAAACACAATCAGATCTCTGTCTGATGGAGCTGCAGCCTCTTGAGAATCTGGAGTGGCTGCCCAATGCAGTGTGGCTGGGTGGTGTGGGAGGACGTGCAGGAGTGAGAGAGAAATGCCTCAGGACTAGGTTCCAATCAGGTCTCAAATGTCCTTTCTGCCAGTGATACTTCTCCAAACTATGTTTCATGTAACAATTTTTTTCTTTTCAGGAATAGTGGTCCCCAGGCACCACAAATATGGGAAAATACAATAATGGTTGAAATGAAACAAAAAAAAAATCTGTAAAAAGAATCATATTCATCACCTGCAAATTCAACATGTCCAAAAACCACCCTCTTCAAAAATCAGCTTTCAGTTGCATGTGGTGGTGCATGCCTCTAATCTCAGCTCTCTGAAAGACTGACATGGGAGGGTCACAAATTGAAGACAGAACTGGACAACTTACCAACTTAGTGAGATCCTGTTTCAAAACCAAAAATTAAAAAGGGGCTGGAAAAGGCCCCGAGTTCAATTACTAGTATCACCACAGAAACAAAACAAAAAAAAAAAAGAAAAAAAAAAAAAAAAAAGCCTCTTCCCAACCTTGATTTCTAGACAAAGCTCTTCCTTTTTTCCTTATCCTTAGGATCAAGACCTTGGCATCAGTTGGGGAGTCCCAGCACTTAGCTACTTTTATCTCATAGTCTTCCTTCAATATCTTTATTAACATAAGCACTTTTTATTGTATACCTCCTTATGCTAGTTCCAGAAGACCCTGGTGGTAGATATGGGAAGATAGGATACGCACATGTATGAGGATGTAGCTACTAAACAAGTTGCTAACAAGTTCATGAGCAGTTGAGAAACAAATACAGTACTCAAAGATGAGATATTATCTGTCTGGGTTAATTGGGGAACACTGGAGGGACGGCATTCAAACTGGGCCTTCCCACTGAGGCCTGACCTGGATTAGATAGCACTAATGGAGAGAACTGGGAAGGGAAGCACTCAACGAACAAGGAATGAAGGTGGCTGCCTGGAAATAATGATCTAAGAAGGCAAGAATAAAGGGTAGAGTCAGGCAGTAGCAGTCTTGGTACTGCCAGGTAATTTCCTTTAATTCCTTGTATCATCTTTAAGGCTGACAACAAGAACTTTGTCACCAGGCACTCCAAATGCAAAAGCTGGTGGCAGTTACTTTGTGATTACTGTGTTCCTTCCACATTTATAATTTATAATTTGTCAGAGAGGGTGCTGCCGATGAGTTCAGGATGATAGCAGGTCCTGTTAGCACTAACAAAGACTGACCTGGGCTGGAGGTACAGAATGTACATCTTTATCACGGAAATGCTTCAAAACTGTCAAGTTCTAATACCCTAAATATGGCTGTGATCTAACTCTTTTGGGGGGAGTGATTCTTTGAGATAAGGTCTCACTATGTAGCCCCAGCTGGCCTTGAATTCAGTGACCCTCCTGCTGTAGCCTCCTAAGTGCTGGGATTTCAGGTGTATACCACCACAACTGTAGTATGATCTAATTTAACCCTTCCCAAATTTGCTTTTATTTTATGGCTCCCTTTTATTTTACTTTATAGTTCAAGGATCTACAATGACTATTACCTACAGTAAGTCATTTAAATCCTTTTTTTGCCAAGGAATCCAAGGTTATGCATAATCCAGCTATAATATTTTTATCAGAACTTGACAGGTCTTATTCAAACTGTCTTCTCAAAGATGTTTTGAATAAAAAAATTAAAATTTTTGTTTCCAAGTTGAATAAATAGGAAACACTATTGGAATACTGCTCATATTCTTTATCTTGGTAGGAGGAAGGATTGTTAGATACCTGCATTTGTAAAAAAAAAAAAAAAAAAAAGAACTGTGAATGTACACTTCAGATTGTATAGTTTAGTGGATATAAATTTCACACCAAAATAAACTGTAAACAAACTCTAATTGATGATACAGATCTTAAGTATTTAGAGATAAGCACACTATGAGTAATTTAAATGGATGGGTAGGTATGTGATAATCACAGAAAAATGTTGATGGTAGGATCTAGGTAGTTTCTTATTAAATTCTTAATAGATACTGTTGAATGTTTGAAAATTTTCATAATAAAACATTGGGAAAAACGACAACATAATATACTAACTGTAAGCCTTGATAACACTACACTTCGTAAAGTTGTATGATGTTAAACTTTGTGGTAGGACCAAGCATTTCTCTTTTATGTCTTCGTACCACCCTACACATACTTCTTATAGCATAGTTTTCTCTCCCACCACACTGTAAATTCTTGATGGTCACTGCTTGAACCAAATTTGTATTTATATTCCTATTGCTTTGCATCATGTTTGTGTTTTAACAATAGTGGGATAACTGAAGTAAAGTGCAATGTTGTTAAGGACTGCAGCATTACTTTTCTAGCAGACTTGTTATTCATTTTTCACATATCTTAAAAGTTAACCTGTTCAATTTTAAGGAGAAACATGTCCTCTATGTCTCCCTAAGCATGTAAAACTTTCAAAATAAAAACTCACCTATACCTGTATGTCCTTACTTCAAACCTTAGCCTGAAGGACCTCCTAACATTCAATTATTTTTAAAGATCTTTTTCTCTAAAAGAGCGAAGTCAAAGTTTCAAGGAAGCCTGGAATGTTTTTCGTTGTTGGATAAACTGTCAGAACTAAGAGACTGATGAACTGGTCAAAAACAAGAAACTGAAGATCTGAGGGAAACATACCCACAAACGACACAACGAGAAAATCATGAAGCAAATCAATCAAGAACTCCACTGAGATAAAGCGCCAGTCTTAAGGAGGACACTAGAACATCTCCAATTCCCCCAAGTCGGCCTCCTCTTCCCCTCCATCCTTCAATTACAGCCAATCAGCGAGCAGGGCCGCTGGCCCTCCCAGAATGCCACGCGGCAGGAGCGTGTGGCCCAAACATTGTATCTCCTACGTCAACAACCACAAACCACGCGAGTTCAAACCACGCGAGTTGCTGAAGTGAGCACCTGGCGCTGACTTTAACACTCGAGCCCGGGTCCCATTCCCACCCACCACCCTTCTGCTGGGTCCGTATCCCTGCGCAAGCCTCTAGCTTGCTCTGCGCTTCAGTTTCCTCATTTGTGCAGTGTAGTGCTACTCTATCATTGACTGCTGGGAGACGAGCGTCAAAGCGTTCCGGAGAAGACACAAGCGACATCCCAACTTATGGCTGTTAACCTCTTGGCGCTCACCAAGCAGCCCGAGACCGATCTCTGGAAGTCACCTCTGCGCCTCACTTCCTTCCAGCCCCGTGCTAGTACTAAGGCCTCTGAGCCTCCCTACTGCGGAAGTCTTTCGACATTATCATACCTGCAACCACCTGTTCAGCAGTGCCGTCCTGCTGACCCACGACGAAGTCTTGCACGAGCCCCCACAGGGCGCCCGTAGGCTCGCCCGCCTCCGAAGCGGCGGCGGCCATGACTATAGCCGGGGACCGTGGGAGATGGCAGGCTAAGCGCCTCTCAGCGCACGCGCCCCTTGAACCAATCGCCTGGGCCAGGCCTGGGGGCGGGGCGTCGCTGTATCACGTGCCTGCCGGCTCCTGGCCAGGCGGTTCCAGAGAGGAACGGGACGGCCCCTCCCCGAGGGGTGGAGCCTGTGGGGGCGGTGGCAGCCGCTGGGCACGCAGCCGGGGCGGTTGAGAGCGCCTAGTTACCGGCTGGGCTCCTCGGGAGACTAGCTCCTGGGTGGGTACCTGGCGGGGTGGGGCTGGGGGCGGTGCGCACCTTAGGGCAGCCAATGAGAAAACCAGACCCGGCCCGAGGGGCGGCACCGGCGGGTCACATGCGCACCTGGGGAGGGCGGCGGCGCAGGCACCGCGAGCTGGCGGCCGGGAGCGGGGCCGGGCTGGGGCGGGGCTAGGCCGGTGAGTGGCAGGCTCCTGGGGGCCGGCCCCAGCTGGGAGCCCCGGGCGCGCCCCGTGTAGCTGCAGCGGTGCCCGCCCCCTCTCTCCGCCCCTCCGGCGGGGCCGGTCTCCAGCTGGGCACCGTCGCGGGCCCCCCTGGCCCGGCCACCTGGGACTGTTCTGAGAGCTGGCCACCTTTCTCTCCCCTGGCCGGTAAAGTTTGTGGCGAAGCGGTCGCCGGGCGGAGCGCGTCCCGGGGGAGGTCTGGGAGTCTCCCCCACCCCGGGCCGGCCGTGGACCTGGGACGCCGCGGTCCAGGCAGGAGTGTGAAGCAGCCGGCGGCCGCCGTCCCCGGTGCATGGGGACCGGCTGAGGAACCAGCATGGGCAACTGCGTGGGGAGACAGCGCCGGGAGAGGCCGGCCGCCCCGGGACACCCCCGCAAGCGAGCAGGTACGCCGAAGAAGGGAGCGGAGCACACGCTTGGCAGTTGTCCCCGCCGTGCAGGCGCCCTAGGGTTCCCAAGCGACCTCCTGCGGCTTCTGGCGCCCGGGCTGCGCCGACCTGGACGGGGCCCCCGCCCAGCGCGGGTGGCCGCGGAGCCGAGTTGGGGCAACTCGCTCCAACTGGGAAGCTGCGGTGGGGGCGGGGGCAGGAAATGTTTGCAGACCGCAGCGGGGCCGGCCCAAGGCGGGGTGAGGGCCGGGGCGCCGCTGGCCAGGGTCGGACGCCCCCCGAACTGGCAGCGAGCGAGGTAACAGTAGCCGTTCCTTCCAGAGACTGTGTCATTACCCGACTGCAGACCGTGTCTGCCGGAATCCGACTTCAAAAAGCAGTGCAGGACTCTGGGAAAGAAATTTTTACTTCTCCCTTCCCGCACGGCTTTTTGAGCCTCCTCGCCGCCTGAGAGTCTAGGAAAGGCAGGGTGCCGGAGTGAGAGTCATCCTTGGGTTTGTTGGGATCCTCCCCAGCCTTAGAAATGGGATCTGCGCTCTGGGGGATGATCCACGAGGCCCCGTCAGCGCAGTCTCACTTTCTTGCTACACCCCTCCGGTCCTGGCATTTCGCCTCGGGAAGAGATCTGCCGGTCGTTTTCCTGCGTCTTGTAACTCCCTTCCATCTTTGAGGATGTTGCAAGAACTTTCTGTGAATGCTAAAATAGCCTTTAGAGCTCAAAGGGACCTTCGAAACTTCTCTGGATTCCAGATAGATCGATCTGCCTCTTCTGTGTAGATCCAGAGAGGTTGAGCAACTTGTTCAAAGTCACACAGCTAGGTAGTGCAACTAGAGCTAGAACCCAGCCTCCTGTTCTACCCTGTTGCCACATATCCTTTTTGTAAGAGGAACCACAGGCACAGTTGTTAATAAAGTGGAAACTCAAGTTGGAGCTTTTTGTCTGCTTTGACACTGACGGTGTGTTGCTTATGTTGCAGAAACTGGGAAGTGGGATGGGGGAAACAAGGGGAAAGCAGGGAAGGATGTCTGTGTGGTGGACAGGATGACTTGTGCAGGAAGAGACATGTTTTTATAGAAAGAATGAAGATTAAAATCCTCTGGTCTGAGAGTCACGGTGGTCATTCCTCCTACTGAGGAAAGTTGCTTCTTCACCTCGAGAGCTTTCTTTCTTCTATATATTTTTTCAACAAATTTTATTTATTTTGTTGGTACCAGGGCTTCGTGTATAGGAGACAAGCACTCTACCATTGAACTACTGAGCTACATCCCCAACATCCCCCCTTTAAATCTTGAGATAGTGTCTCACTGAGTTGCCTGGGCTGGCCCTCAAACTTGCAGTCCTCCTGCCTCAACTTTGGGTACTTGGGGATATACACATGTGCCACTGTGCCTAATTAATGATTAGTTCTTATTTATATCCTCAGTCTTTATTTTTATAGCATGCTTTTGCCATTGATAACTCTCTCCTACCTAAAACTCCTCTTCTTTTCCTGGCATCACATTGTTTTGGTTTTCTTTGCTTAATCACTCTGCCCGATACAACCTCGAGTGTGGGGATACCCGTGGCTTGGTTTGACATTCTAGATTTTCTCATTATACTCCCTTCCAAATAAATCTTACTCAGTTAAACTGTCCTGTCCATTGGAAAGACTCATATTTTAATCTTCAACTTGAACTTTAGACTCCATCTCTAGATGACCACTGGTCACTGACAGAAAATGCCTCTAAAAACCAAGCTCTGCACCTTTCTACTCCTGTGTTCTCCCAGCTGCCTAGCTTTATACTCTCTCTGCTGCCTTATCGATAACTCTGCCTTCCAACAAGTCACTGGGGCCTGCTGGTGGTTCTTTTGGTTCTCTGTCTTCCCATTCGGCCTCATGTCCTTGTCAGTCAAGTCCAACTCTTATCCCGTGCTGAAGTGAGTTCCTCATGAAGGGCAAGTTTGCCTTCCGTCATTCATCCAAAACCTGCGTACACTGTCCCCTCCAAGATGCTTGTCAGAATAAATTTTTCCAAATCCTGTAGTTTTATGGGTAAACCTTTTCTATACCTTGTCACTCCTATAGGATCTTTGACTTTCAAGGCTAGTAAATATGGCCAAGTTCTTTTATCTTTTTTTTTTTTTTCTGGTACCGGGAATTGAACTCACAACCTCACGTTTGCCAAGCAGGCACTTATGCTGCTGAACTAAACTCCTGGCCCCTTCTTTTATCTTTTTGATGGTATGGAGGATTGAAACTAGGACCTCATGCGTGGTTAAGTAAGTGCTCTACCACTGAGTTGCATCCCTAGCCTTTTTTATTTTATTTTGAGTCAACATCTTGCAAAATTTCCCAGGCTGACCTTAAACTTGGGATCCTCCTGCCTTATCTTACTGAGTATCTGAGTATCTTCCAGAAGGATGATAGTTATGTACCATTGCCTTGGGATTGGTCTCCCCTTTTTAATACTTTATTTCTTTCTTTTCCTTGACAGTAAAGATACCAGCATTGCTTGTGCAATTCCTTTTTTTTTTTTTTAATTTCTCTTCTTTTTGAGAGCCTTTCTTTCCTTTAAGGTCCACCTCAAATTTCATATCTTTTTTGAAGCACCCTCCCCGCCTGACAACCTCTTCTAAGAATTTCTGTAGGCATATTAGCTATGCCACTTAGTTAACAATTATCTACTCCATGTAATTAGCCCTGTCTTTGATGTTCACAGTCTTGTATCAGCAGTCATACTGCAAACCTGGAGACCAGGCTTGTCTTTTCTCTTTCTGTTGGTAGGTCCATGTCACTCACTCACTCACGTAACCGTGTACACACATAATTACCACAGCAACTTGTACAGAGGAAGCACTCAATGTTTGATTTTAGAAAGCTAATCCAACTTTGTCCTACCACCAGACTTTTTTGTGTAAGTATTTTATATATCTGCATTTAAAAAAAATTTTTTTTGTTATTTTGAAGGTGGTGAAATACAACAGAGCAAGACAGAACAAAGCCAGTTGAGACAGTGCAGTGAAATTGGTACAGAACTTCACAACACGTTACCGAGATAACAATAAGCGCCATAGTATATCTCGTTATCTTCATAATAGTTGTTCTTTCAATCAGGTATAGCAAAATCAAATCAAGTACAGAACATTATAGAATTTATCAAAACAGAATATTGAATAGAGCAATACAGTTAATCAGAACAAAGCAAAACAGTTATATCTGCATTTTTAAAATGTTAGTCAATTGTTATTTTAATTCTGTTCACCCTACTTGTGAATAGCTTTTTCATAAAGATTAAAGCCAAGGAGAATTCTGTAGGATGACAAGATTTGGTAAAAGGAAAGGAATTCTTCACAGCATGCACCTGGCATTCCTGTAACATCTGTAGCTTGTTACCCTTTGACAGTTTCATGTTGTAAGACTAATGCCTGGAGCTGGAGGTATACCTCAGTGCTAGAGCACTTGCCTAATGTATGAGGCCCTCTATTCAAGCCCCAGCATTGCACAAATAAATAAATAAAGGACTAATGTCTGAAACTTAACTCCCCAGCTCCCACTGTCTTACTTTGTTTTGGTACTGATGTGATGGGAAGAAATTCTTAACAGAAAGCTGAAACCTGAGTTCTAGTCCTGGGCCTCTGCTCAGTGACCTTAGGCAGATCACCAAGCCTCTCTAGACCACACATCCAGTACTTCAGAAATAAAGGGAGTTGTACAAGGTCATTAGGGCTGTTTCGATGTCTTTGTAAAGGTTCAAAACTAAAGTTACTGGGGCTGGGCTATAGCTCAACAGCACAGTGCCTGCCTAGCAAGCATGAGGTCATGAGTTCGATTCTGGGTGCAAAAAAAAGAAAAAGCAAAAAGAAAACTGAAGTTACCGAGATGAAATCTTATGCCTTACAATGCTACCCTTTGTGCTTAGTTCTGCCTTCTCAGTTATGTGACAGGTGAAGCAGGGGCCCAAGGCCAGTGGGCAGGGATTCTTGGATTGTGTAGGTTTATTAGCTACCTTCTTGCCTTACCAAGTTTTATGATTGCTGCTTTTTTATTTTTACTTTTTATTGTTAGCTGAATGCTTCCGCAGTAGACTTGGGCTCCTCTGTCAAGGTGCTGGGTGTCCTTGCTGCTTCCAAGAATACTTGGGGCTTTACTTCTTTGGAGGGGCTGCTGCCACCCACAAGCATTTATAGGAGTAGATCAATATCTGCTCACGAACCGGGTGAAGCAGCTCCTAACTACTGTAGGGAGAAAGAGAGGTGGTAGGACAGGCTAGTCTTTTGCCCAGCCCCATCCGTTGAGAATGTGGCAGGGCAGAAACCCAACTATCTGCCTCTGTGATGTGCCAGGTATATCACTTACGTTTTGGAATCTCAGGCTCTGAGTAGACAGACCCAGGGCCATGTTTGGGACTGGTTGGTCTTGGCATTGTGGTTGCAAGGAATATGCTTCTGGTTGTATGGTTTGTGTAGCTATTTTTGAGGGAGTAATTGAATAACATCTCTTGTGTGTTCAGTTAATATTTACTGAGTGCCAGGCTCCTTGCTGGCCGTGAACAGACATGTTCCATGGCTACATGGAGCTTACAGTCTTGTGGGCACAGACAATAAACATATAAACAAATTACACATGACCATCGTGTGACTTTTTTTTTTTTTTTGGACAGTGTCTCACTATGTTAAGGCTGGCCTTGAACTCGAAGTGATCCTTCTGTCTCAGCCTCCGCAGTGCTGCGATTACAGGCATGCAGCACCACACTCAGCATGAGACTCTTATATAGATACACAGTTATGCATTATATATACTGATTCCCACATTTATAATCTCAGTCCATCCTCTCCAACTCCAGCCTTGTGTAGATTTTGCTGCCTGCTCAGCTTACCTCATATCCAAAAGACTTCTCTGTTTCAAAGTCCATACCAAAACGAACCCCTACCCCCAACATTTTTCCTCCAAACTCATTCCTATCTCATTTAGAGGTGATGTCACTTTTTCAGTTGCCTAACATCCAAAACTCTGGAGTCATACCTGACTTTTCCCTTTCTTTTAAATCTTACATCTATTTAATTAATAAATCTTATTGGCTTTGTTTTCAGTATATCCCGAACCTGACTTCCCCAATACCACCACCTTTACCCGGCCTAAGCCACCAGCGGCCTCTTACCTGACCTTCCTACTTTCCTCCCATCTCCTGAAAGATTGTTTTCATCACAGCAGCCAGAGTGATGCCAGAAGCTATTGTTACATTTTGTTGCTTTTTGTTCAGCTCTTCCTGTGACTGCATCTTACCCAAAGTCCTTGCTTTGGCCTGTAAGGAATGATAAGAGTTTTGCCCATTTACTTTTCTTAAGTCATGTTTTGCTCTTCATCCCCTTGCTCAACCCCCTGGTATCTGAATAGCTGTCTTCCTGTGCTTGGTCCAGTCTCTGCTTTCCGATACTCCCAGGCCATCCCATTTACAATCAATACCCTGGGACTGGGATACAGCAAACCTGTGCTCGCTTAGAAAACACAAGGTCATGAATTCGATTCCTGGTACCAAATAAATAAACAAATCAAATCCTCTTGTTTCTCCAGCCTGCTGCTTACATTATCTGCCTTTCTTCCTGTTTTTTTCCTTCTGTTTTATTTTGTCCATAATTCATAGCATCACTGGACACACGAGTGTCTCTTCTTACTCCATGTGCCCTGATACTTGGTCTTTGGGCCCAAGAGCAATGCTTGACTATATTAGGTGCCTAATATTTTGGGGGTGAATTTAGCCTATGTAAACAGTCGGTGAGGTTAGTAGAACAAAGACACACATGACTGATCTTCAGACTTAGACAGTCAGCTTGCCTGCCTGTGTTACAGTAGGTTTAACAGGAAAGGCTCTGGAGCTGAGGCCTCACTTCAGGTTTGGGCAAGGTCTCTACTACCTGCAATACAATTTTTATGTGGTTTGGGAGCCTCATACTGCGAGAACTTGGAGTGAAGCCCCATATTAGGGTTCTAATCAGGCAGTAGCATTTTTTTTTAAGTCATTTCATATGTGCATCTATGTAAGAGTGTACTCCTCTCCTAGGCAGGGCAGGTATGGAGTGGCCTAAAGTGAGGCAGAAAATCAAGTGACTGCAGATTCTAGGCCTTTCTACCCATTGACTTGCTGGAGAATTTTTAGAATCATAGAATTTTAGAGCTGAAAAGGAACCTAAAAAGATTTCTTTAACATCTTTTTTTTTTATCCAACTATTAAAAAGAGAACAAAGGTGTACCTGCTTCCTGCCTAGTTCACAGAAAGATGGTTCAGCCTGTATAAAAACTGTATAGGTTCCTTTAAGTTTGATTGTGCTGAGGTCAAGACATTGTAGAAAAGTGGTCAATCTCAAGTGTATTAACAATGAGGAGGATCTAGTCTCTTCCTTGCCACTTTTTTGAGTGGTGATCTTGGGTAAGTAGTTTGTTTTGTGCTCAGTTGGTCCTCTAGTTGAAAGAGAGAAAAAGAGAGAGAGAGTGAGAGAGAGAGAAAATACAAGCAAGCAAGCAGGCAGACAAGCAAGCAAGCAGGCAGGCAAACAAACAATAAACCAGGTATGCTGAGAGTATTCTGGGAGGTGGAGGCAAGAAGATAGAAGTTCCAGCCCAGCCTGGGCAACTTAGCACCTTAGCAAGACCCTGTCTCAAAATTAAAATAAATAAGGACTGGAGTGGTAGCTTAGTGCAGAAGCCCTGGGTTGAATCTCTAGTACTGTGGGGAATATGTGCGCGCACACACACACACACACACACACTCTCCTCTCTCTCACACTAAGATAAGAAAAGAGATAACATTTCCAGTTAATTTTTTGCAAAGTATTGTGGTGATAAAATAAACTAACACTGATTTAAAATTATTGACGTGACTGCATGTTCTGCTTGAGAGTGAGATTTCAACCCAGGGTTTTGTTTGGCAATGGTAGGAAATGAGGCCTTTGGTGCTCTGCTCCTCATTTGGCTTTGGATGAGCCTCTCCATCTCTTTGGCCTCAATTTCCCCATTGTAACTGCCTCCCTGCTCCCCTCTCAGACTGTAAGAATGAAGTGAGACCCTGAATGAAAAGACACTCTGTGAACTTAAAAGGTTTCTATTCAAAGCTACCGGATTTTCATACAAAACAACTGTGTCTAGTGATTTGTCCTACTAGATCATTGAAGCTTTTTTTTTTTAAGCTTACTCTTTTTTAAGATGCAAAACTGTAAAAACTACTTTTGGATAAGAATCTCTCTGAAATGATTGATATGCTTCTGAGCAACATACATACAGCATAAATAACCTGTTCTTTGTAACTTGGAGGGGTTCTGTGAGTTTGCACCTATATATGTACAAAGCACCTGCTTTGTGGGAGTAGGGACTACAAAAGATCTCTCTCGGAAGTGTCAGCTCTGAAAGAAGAGAGTGAGGGTGGAAGGCAAACTGCTGATGAGCAGTCAAAAACTACTGGGGCTGAGCCCATCTGAAGGTCTCCTGCGTTGGAGGAGCCTGGCCTGTTTGATGAGTTAACTGTGTTTCTAATTGTGTGAGGCTTTTGGGCTTTTGAGACACTAGGGCTGAAGGCCCCTAACAAATGGTTCCTGTTGGCTGTTTTTCAGGTTAATATTTCCATCTATAACACTTTGTGTCTTCTCCTTGGAAGTCAGTGATCGCTTTTGGGGATTTTTTTTCTTGATGATTTTTTTTAAATTGTGGTTAATTTTGAAATTTTGTTGTAGTTTGGTTTTGTTTCCTCCTTTGTCTTTTTTTTTTCTTTTTATCCTTAAAATAAAATGGATTTGGGAAAAGACTGTGGTTAAATACACATCATAATATAAAGTTTACTATTTTAACTATTTGTTTTGTGACAGGATTTTGCTGTATAGTTCAGGCTGGCCTCGATTTGCATTGATCTTTTTGCCTCAGCCTCTTGAGGGCCACCATACCCAGCGTCTTAACTACTTTAAGTGTACAGTTTTGCAGCATAAATATGTTCACATTGTGTGCAACTATTACCATGATCTGACTACAGAACTTTTTCATTTTCCCCAACTGAGATTCTGTGCCCATTAAATAGTAATAGCCTATATCCTACTCCCTAAGTTGCTGGCAATTTAACAGCCTATTTCTGTTATCATTGTTTGTTTGCTTGTTTTTTAGATAGTCTAGGCTGTTGTCAAACTTACGATTCTCCTACCTCAGCCTCCTGAGTGCTAGGATCACAAAGCAGCCACACACAGCTTTTTTTTTTTAAAACTAGTGATCAAACTCAGGGTCTCACATGTGCTTTACTGCTGAGTTATGTCCCCAGCCCTGCATTTTGTTCCTATGAATCTGACTACTCTGGATATCTCTTATGAGTGGAATCATATGATATTGTGTTTGTCTAATTGGCTTATTTCACTTAGCATATCTTCAGTATTCATTTATACTGTATCGTGTATCATATTCTTCTTTTTTGTTTATTTGGTTTTGGTTTCTTGAGACAAGGTCTTGCTATGGTAGTCCAGGCTGGCCTTGAACTCAATATGTAGCCCAGGCTGTCCTCAAACTCGTGATGATCCTCCTGCCTCAACCTCCTGAGTGCAGGGAGAATGTTGTTTAAAAATAAAAAAGTTTATAAACTGAGCATAGTGATGTATGCCTGACCTAGCCAGCTACTGGGAGGCTGAGGCGGGAGGGTTACATGTTTGAGGCCTGCCATGACAACTTTAAAAGAAAAAAAATTTTTTGCCTTTTTTTTTTTTTTTTGGTACCAGGGATTGAACTCAAGACCTAGTGCTTGCCAGGCAGGCACTTGCTGCTGAGCTAAATCCCTGGCCCCTCAAAAGAAAATTTTTAAAAAAGACTGAGTGTAGCTGAATGGTAGAGTACTTGCCTAACACAGGTTCAGTTCTTAGCACCCCCTCCCCTGAAAAATAAGAAAACCTGAGTAAAAATCCCACTGAAATTACATATATCACATTTGCTTATCCACTTGTCTCAGTGAATGTTTGGGTTGCTTCCATCTTTTGGTTATTACGAATAGTGCTGCTATGAATATGGATGTACAAGTAACAGTTAAGTCTCTGCTTTCAGTTGTTTGGTATATATTTCCACAAGTGGGATTGTTGGGTCAGTTGGAATTCCATTTTTAATTTTTGGGTAACCATCACAACTGTTTTTCGCAGTGGCCATTCATTTTACATTCCCACCAGCAGTGCAAAGGGTTCCAGTGTTTCTGTATTCTCACTGAAGCTTTTTTCTGTTTCTTTGTTCTAGTCTGTTTTGTTTTCATAGTGCCATCCTGATAAGTATGACTGTTTTCTCCAGTGTGGTGGTCATTTCTGATGGGCTCAAATAGCAGCCTCTCCATTTCCTGGGGAAACAGACAGCTAAGCTTATTAGGCTTTTGCCTAGAGAAAGCATAGGTAAGACTGAAGTAGAAGCTGGAGGGACCCTCCAGAAAGTGATGAAGTACATGAGCTTGGGTGGGTTCACTGACATCTTTTTAGTCAATCAGGATTTGACTTGTTTCTGGGCTTTATGTGGTGGGATGAATGGAGAGATAGTTTTTAATTAAGCAGAGCATTACTGTATTCTGTTAAGTAATTTGGCTTCCAAAGATGTTAAAGCCACTTATCCAGGCTCAGAGTGCCACTGTTTTTCATCTTTTGCATGTGAGAGATGCAAGCCTGTAGTTCCCATGGAGCAGGTAGGGAGTGTGAGGGGGACTGGTCAGCTACCCAAGCCCCTATTCTTGTTCTTCACATCTCTTTCTGCCTTTGAGCCCATGAGGAAAGGAGACTGAGCTCACCATATACCCGTGCCTCAGACCACCTTCAGTCCCTCCGTTTCCCCACCCAAGCTCGTGTACTTCATCACTTTCTGGAGGGTCCCTCCAGCTTCTACTTCAGTCTTACCTACTGTTTCAGCTCCGTTTCTTACTGCCTGCAGCAAAGGGAGCCTGTCAGAAAAGGACTGAAGTCAGTGTGGTATTGTAAGGTATCAGGAAACGTGAGGGCTTCTCGCAAATTCCTGGTTGCTCTGGGAGGCAGATTCAGGAGCCAAAGATGAATGGGGCTAAGCTTGGGCATCAGTGAGTTAGCAAGCAGTCTGCATCTCACAGGTAAAGCCCGAGCCCTTGGGGTTCATTTTTTAAAAAGACTCATAGAGTGATAGTTAACTGCAGCTCACCTTTGCCGTGCATGTACCAAGTGCCAGGAGAATCAGATGCAGCATCTGGGTAAATCCTCACTGACACCCTATAGCAGTGTCCAACGCCACACAGCTTACAGACCTCGAAGCCCAAGGGTTTGGCCACCATAGTTGTTGAAATGAGAGAAAAAGAACTTTTTTCTTTCTTTTTTTTTTATAAGAACCTTTTTTTCTTGTTATGCTTTGTTTGTTGGTATTGAGGATCGAACTTACAACCTCACTTGAGCTGCTGAGCTCCAGCCCTTTCTTGTATTTTGATTTCTAATTTAAGTTTATTATTGAGCACTTCAGTCACCTTGTTAAGCCTGTTTACAAGCATTATTGCACTTGAGCTTCTCCATTTTACCACTGGGAACAGTTATCCCTGTTTTACCTTGGGGAAAGCTGGTGGTCAAGAAAGTGATGTGGTTGTGGTGGTCAGGATGCTGTGCAGAGGCCGAGCTGGAACCCAGCCTGCCAACTTCAGTGCAAAACTCCAGTGCTCACAGCTCATGCGGTTGTGCTGCAGCACCACCCAACCTATGGACAGCATCAGAAGATCAGCTGTGAATTCTGCTCAGCTCCTAGGACTGCAGCCACTCCGCTGTCTCTGGTGCTGTCCCTTCTCTAATATCCTGGTCCCCAGACCACAACCTCCTCAGGTAGAAACCCCAGGAAACCATCATCTTGGGTACAAGTGCTTGGCACATGGTAGGTGCTTGATAAATCTGTGTTGCCTGCTGTTTGAGGGCTGAGTGTGCTGGAGCCAGTAGAATCCCAGCCAACACTGTGTTCCTAAAGAGAGACACCAGTAGAATGCAAATACTGTCATTTCCTCCTCCTTCTCCCAGAGCCAACCTCCACTTTTCAACTTTCAGATGCCAGGGACTTGAAGAAAGGAGTGCCCACGCTTTACAGACTTTGTATTATTCCCAGATTCCCCAGGGGAAAGAGGCAGCGCACTTGCAGATCAGGTGTCTTCTTTGTAATTAATAAGGTGAACCATCCTTTGGTTTGCTCAGCATTTTGTAGTTTTCAGAGTGTGAAAGTATTGTATATCATTTGATCCTCACAGCCATCCTGCAAGATAGGCAGAGCAGGGATCACTTTTCCCCTTTCACAGATAAAGATACTGAGACTTGTTGAGGATGTTAAGATGTCCACATTTATTTGCTAATAAGCAGAAGCCAGCTATGGCTACATACCTGTAACCCAGCACTGTGGGAGGCTGAGGCAGAAAGATTGCAAATTTAAGCCCAGTTTGGGCAATTTAGTGTCTTGTTGAGTCTTTGTCTCAAAGTGAAAGATAAAAAAGGGCTGGTAAGAAGCTCACAGTGAATTCAGTATAAAGGCCCTGGGTTCAATGCTTAGTAATACACACACACACACACACACACACACACACACACACACACACGTAGAGTGGGAAGCAGGAGCCATAGGGCGACAGTGACTCCATTGCTTTTTTACTATGGTGAAGAAGCTCAGTAGGGAGCCTGTTTCGGCATCTGTAAATTGGGTTAAGTAGTCAAAGATTAAACGTGATTGTGAAGTGGTCAACTCAGTGCCCACAAATAGCAGATGCTTAGGAATGATGGTGGTAAGTAGTTAATAGCAAAAACCAGCTTGATGTCTTGTATTCCAGTGGCTGTTCTTCAGTCTCAGTACTGGGAGCAGTAGGGTATAGCCACAGATTGTTCAACCTGATTCTGGTCACCCTCAGACACTTCTGGAGTCATAGGGTAGCAAGGGTCAAAATCTCAGGTCTTTGTGAGATTTTATTTACTGATTGTTTGCATGTTATTATCCCTGCTTCTCCAGGTCATTAAATATTTAATCTTGGGCAAGCTGTTTTGAATTTTGGTGACCTCGGTTTCTTGATCTGTAAAATGGAGGTAACAGTGCCTATTCTAAAAGGTTAGCACGAAGATCAAATTACTGTACATGAGGAGTGGTACCTGAGACGTACTACATATGCAATAAATTCTGTTATTTTTACCATTATCACCATGTGTAGCACTGTAGTTAAGTTAGCGGTCTTCATTTTCCATCTCCCAGGTGAGGTGCATATCTGATGAGATTACTATGCAGGACCTCACTTCCTCAGTGTGCCCTGGGTTATTCACCATTCTTATAATCTCATTCATTCAGAAAGGCAAATTGGAAGCAAGTTGTGATTTGATGATAACTTGAACTCAGTGGGTGTGGGTGGGTGGGGGGAAATGTGGTGGGCCTCATGCCCGCCAGGCGAGAGCACTACCCTGAGCTCTTGCTCAGCCCCTTTTAAATTTTATTTTGAGGCAAGTATTGCAGAGTTGCTTAGGCTGGCCTTAAATTTATAGTCCTCCTGCCTCACTCTCCTAAGTAGCTGGGATTACAGGCATGGACACAACCATGCCCAGCTCCAACTTTAGTTTTTAAAATGTGAATCATTCACAAATACTTGAGAACTCTTATTAGAAACAAATCACTCACTTCACACCCTGTAACTTGCTGTTGACTTTGAAGTAGCAGCTGGTGGCTACTTTTCTCAGCTATGTCTGGATAGATTCACATATTTCTTGCCCAGCAGGTCAATGTACTGTCACTGATTGAACACTGGCAGTGGTAGACGCTTTATACACACCCCATCACATCCTCCCCTCATCCATCATGGTGGGGCTTTTCCTCACTTTAGGGGAACAGTTTAGTGAATATTGACTATTGTATGGAGGGAGGTCACACTATCAGAAATGAAAGATTTTGGGTTTTCAGGCTGTTGGTTTATTGCTTTTGTTTTTGGTTTACCCCAGTGATGGGATTGAATCCAGGATCTACACACTAAGTCTTTAAATTGCCCAAGCTGAGCTCAGACTTGGAATTCTCCTGCCTCAGTCTCCTAGAATGCTGGGATTACAGGGATGCACTGCTGTGCCCTGCCAAACCACTACTTTTGATTCTCAGCCTTGAGTTTCTTCCTTTCTATACCTGCCTCACTATCAGTTTCCACAAAGAGCTCACTGGGGCCTAAACAGGTATAGCTGGTTTACTGACGTCATCGCCACCCGTGACTAACAGTACTATACTTTTGCCAGTTCTTGCACTGCAAATCCTAAACATGTTAGAAGTGTGCTTGTGACAACCTTTGTGGATCTGCCCCTCCTGCCTCCTTCTCAGCACCCTGCTAGGTATCTGAAAAACAGACCACATTGTCCTCTGTAATGTGAGATATTACACATAGCATTGATTTTTTTTTTTTTTTTTTAGCAAAAATACTCTTCCTCAGTCTGGGGATTTAGCTCAGTGGCATAAGTGCTTGCCTGGCAAGTGCGAGGTCATGAGTTCAATCCCCAATACCAACCAACCAACCAACAAAAACAACAATAAAAGAAACTCTTCCCCTCAAATAGACTGTCACATGGCACAAGCATTTCATTTCCCAAGCCCTCACAGCAGCTACATGCATCATCAGCACTAAAGTCAGTGCCATTTATTAGTCCCCAACTTTGTGTGCAGTAAGTACTCTGCTAGGTGTCTGACATCACTGTCTTAAGTTTCCACATCAGACTTACAACGTAGGTGTGATTATGAACTCCATTTTAATAAACGCCTCTCTACTTCCATTGTGCATATGAGGAAACCAATACTCGGGTAAGACATTTGAAAGTAGAGAAGCTGCTGTTCGTTGAGTTTTGAGACTGGTTCTCATTATGTAGTTCAGGGTGCCCTTGACCTCACTATGTAGCCCAGACTGGCCTCAAACTTGCAGCAATAATCCTACCTCAGCCTGATGAGCGCTGGGATTACAGGCTTGTGCCCCCATGCCCTGCTGAGAACCAATGTTTAGTATAGTTCTGGCATTTGCATCCTGGAGTCCTGTACCTAACCAAGTGCCTCCTAGGATTAACTGCCTCTTCCTTGGATGAGTGGGGCACAGTGTGAAGGGACCTCAAAAAGTATGAGGGACAGGGAGTTTCTGTGATTTGTTTTTCCAAACCCATTTCTAGCACCCACCCCCTCCCCTCCAGGCAGTTCTGTAACAGTGGCAAGGGTCTAGAGGAGCCTACCAGGTGGCTCCTAAGGGCGCCTACGGTCCTTTGCCCAGCGGTATCTGTGCCCCGGGCTGACTTCTCTGTTTGCCCCTTGCCTTTTCCCCTTTACTCTCCAGTCCCACAGAACATAGAGCCTCCCTGGGTCTGGCTCCGTGTGATATTCCTGCCATGGCCCAGTGTAGGTCTGGAGATTGGAGGCTCTATTTGGCAATAAATTCACTGCTACTATGGCTTTTTATAAGGCCCAACTATATCTTTTAAAATACCCACTTGCTATAGGCTCTGTTGTTTAGGTTCTCTCTCTAGGGGCAGGATAGGCTAATCTTTGGGGTCAGTAGGCAAAAGGAAAGCTACATTTACTGGGGATTGCCTGTAATCTGAGGCCAGGCTCACCTGTTTAATGCTCAGCCTAGCTCTGTCTTGATGAGCTGTGTGTTCTGTGGAAGATGCAGGGCTTGATGGCTGGCCCAGTGTTGGACATCAGGCACTTTGCCTAAATTCCTGGAGAGAGGCACTCAGCCTGCTTTGGTTGACAGCACTGTGTCTTTAATATTTATCTGTGCTGGGACTGTGGCCCAGAAGAAGTGTCCAAGGAAGACTTTGGTCTCTATCCGCCACTTTGGACCATATCCACCATGCTAGTTTGAGTGTGGAGGGATGGGGACCCCCTTTGTAATTTATTTTTTATCTTTATATTTTGAGACAGAGTCCTGCTGTGTAGCCCAGATTGTCCTTAAATCCACAGTTCTCCTGTCCCAGCCTTCTGAGTGCTGGGATTATAGGTGTACACCATCAAACCCTGCATGGGGATTCCTTTTGTAGGGTGAATCTTTGGTCTAAGTTCTAGAGGTATTGATTCATTTTCAAAACTTGTGAGGTTGATAAATTTGTTTAGAATCCATCATTTTTGAGAGATGGGATTGAATTACTGGGGAATTTACTGGGAAGAATGTGGGGCCTGGTTCAGAGAGGGGAAATCACACAGCTCATCAGTGCAAGTGGAGACGTGGCACACCCCATTTCCTGTGCCCTTTCTAATTGCCCATCCTATCTCATTCTTGCAAATATGTGCATGTATGTATATGTCACATCACCTGTGATGGCTCATGGGTGCCTGGAAGAGGAAGCAAAAACAAAGATATGTTACCATTTCAAACAAGGCAATGTGTAGAGAAGTGCTAAATCCTGTCGTTTAGACAGTTGATACAAAGGCACCAGGTGGACACTTCAGAAAGAATTGGGGAGGAAGAGGGCCTGTGGACTCCAGGTATTAAGGGAAGGCCAGGTATGTAAGGAGGGGTGGGGGGGACTCAAGTTGCACCTTGGAGGATGGGGATAGAGCAGGTATGAGGGGCAAGTAAGTACTGTTTGTAGAAGGGTTAATGATTTGAGTGAGGGGTGCAGGCAATACGATTTCTTCTTATAGTAAAAGTAATGTTGGGCTGGGGATTTAGCTCAGTGGCATAAGTGCTTGCCTGGCAAGCATGAGGTTGTGAGTTCGATCCCCAGTACCGCAAAAAAAAAATAAATAAATAAATAAATAAATAAAAGTAATGTATGTTCATGTAAAAAAATATGAACAACTCCACAAAACCCGCAGCAGAAAATATTTCCCATCACCCAGAGAGTCTCTGTTCTGCTTTGATGTTTATCCTTTTGGGTTACCCTTGTGTTTGCCCTCCCTCCCTCCTTCCCATCCATGGTATGGTCAAATCAGTTGTGCAAGATTGGAACATTTGGGTAAACAGGAGTCCCTGTTGGTTCTTGTGCAAGGGGTGCAGATGATTGAGGAGGTTTAGGAAGGAGCACTTGCGTGACATCTGCATCTATGAGCAGGCAGAACTGGAGCCTGGCATGGCACAGTAGCTTCTCCACCCCAGACTTGGGACTTGTTTTATCACTCACCACATGTGACTGTCGGGTTGACCCTCCCTGCTAGTGCCAGGGTAGGGGTAAAATGGGTCAGCAGCAAGAATTTCTCCAGGGCTGTTTCAGAAGCTTGCTATCTACCTGCCACCCCCAGCCCAATCTCTTCTGTAGGTTCTTTTTCTTCCACCCATGTTCTGCAGCAGTTTTCTACCTCTAGGCTGGGGACACATAGCCAGTTTTACTATACCACAAACCTTCTGCTGTGTGAGGTCATTTCAGGGGAGAAACTATATATAGCAGAGGACTAGCACCAGGATGGCTCTATGTTCTTTGGGCCGTTTAGCATCACTCTTCTGCTGATGCAGGCAGGATCACCTCAGCCTGAGTGGTTGTCGAATGGAGGGTATTGTAGGGGCAGCAGGCAGCCTGAGGCAGTTCGTGTTGCCCTCTCTGCATAAACCCATGTGTCCCTGGCTCCTCATCTTGATGGTGGAGTTGGTCTTGAAATAAGAGTTATGTACTATTTTTTTAATTACTAGAACCATTGCAGATGTGAGTCTCAAGGCACCTTGATACAAACGCCAAATGCACACTGCATTGGTAGAAGCCAGAAAGAATGATTCCCCCTAAGTCTGTGGTCCTTCAGGACACACAGTTGGAAGACGATCCCCTGAAGTTTCTTCTAGATTTAGGAGTCTCGGTATTGTTCTAGTGCATTATCTCTGCCTAAATGACACATCTACACATCTACAGTGTTCTAGCTTTGTGACTTCGTGGAGACTCAGGTTATCATCTTGAGTAGTCTAAAGGTGGGACATTGGGCAGAAATCTCAGGGCAGTATTTGTTTTATTTATTTATTTTTTGTACTGAGCAAAGTTGGAGTAGCACAGAGTTTGCAGATATAGTTTGGATTACTAGGTACACTTTGTGTTTTTTGATCCAGCCTGGCCTTTTTTCCTTTGAGCACTAATTTGCCCCAAAGAAAAGATGAAAATGGGTATAATACATTTTAGGCTAGGAAGGTACATTTCATTTAAGTTGCTTGGGGCTGAGTTACACCCTTCATATAGAGCATATTTGTAAAGCATAGTGGTGCCTTTGGCAGAAATAGGAAAGCCAGAATCTGGGGCCAGTTCTCCTCCATTCATCAAGTGTTGGTGGAGCACCTGCATTGTATTCCTGGAGAAGCTGAGAGGGAGCTCCCAGCTGTGTTAGCATCCCTGATTGCAAGTAACAGGAAACAACTGACTCTAGCTTGAGCAAGAGAGGGTCTTCAGGCAAGATTGGTGCCTTGGAAAAAACCTTTTTAGACTCCCCTTCTGTTACTCAGATCTGCTTTTTAGCTTTTCCTCTCTGCAGCCTGGTGGCTTCTGTCATTGGCCTGCATGTTCCAAGTGTGCCTGCATAGTTCCAGCCATACTCAGACGGGCTAAGTTCTCTTAGTACAAAGTCTGTATTCCTCAGGGAGAGGGTCATCTTGCTCCTGCTTGGATCAGGTCTCCACTCTTAGTCTATTCCGCTTCAGCCAAGGGATGGGGTTACACAAGACAAGGGGCCATCGCAGGCACTAGACAGATTGAGAGGCAGCTCCAGAAGAAAGGAACTTTGAGTTCCCCAGATAACCCTGAAGCTATCCTTGTGCAGCCTTTAATGAGGAGCTCTGGCCCCAGGGAGGAAGCTAGGCATGGACAGAACATGTAATAGCCACATGAGGAGACTGAGAAAGAAGGACCCTGAGCGTTTCACACATGGCTTCTCTAATTAGGTCTGTTAGAGGGAGGGGACAGGTCACCTGAGCCTAATGTTGATAATGTTGCACATGGGGAGCAGGAGTCTATCCCAGTTAGCTCAGGGAGGGATCATGGTGAGGCAGTTGCCTCATGGGAGCTGAGGCTGAAAACCAGCAGCTCTTCTTTGGGGTGCTGTGGTCTCGCTGTTTCTGTCCGAGTATCCATTCTTGGCTTCCTAAGAATGGATGCCAAGCCGCCGCCTCTTACTCATCAGCGTGTTCCATGGCTGAGTAGCGGAAGTGCAAGGGGTACAGAAGTTCCTTGGAAAAGAGGCTGTAGCATTTGGTGACAGGCTGGCTGAAGGAGAGGGCAGGCCAGAAATGCAGGAGATGCAGAGGCAGAAGAGGAGCCTTGGGAGGATCTGGCAGAGGTGGAGCAGTGGGGCTGCTGAAGGGAGCTTGTGGTTGCTGGTTTTGATTGGGGAGAAGTTAAGTGTTTTCAAAGCAGAAAGGGAAGTCCTGGGGGAAGGAGGAGGCTGCTGGAGAGTGGGTATTGGGGCCAACACCTCTGCTTCTTAGAAACTGTGACCTCGGGCAAATGGCCTCAGCTTCCTCTTCAAGATGGGAACAGTGTCTTCCCGGTTCACTCACAGAAATGTGATGAAAGTCAAAGGTTGTGCGTGCATGTTTGTGTATGGTGAGTTGTGCAGATGCTGCAGCCCTGTTCCCATGGCCTGTGGTGGTCATCATGGGATCAAAGGAGACTTCTTGCTGAAGGGAGTGACTGGACACTGGTCCCACCAGAGCTGCCCCATATTCCCAGGCAGGTAACATTGCCACTGTGTATTACTTGGGGATAGTGTGCTGCACTGCACATGTCTGAAACTTGAATTTGAGAGCATTGAACCTGGACCGGTTAAGTCTAGGATCACTTCACCTCAAATGACTTCTGAGATTAGCCTTATGGCTGCTATGTGTGTGTAGAGAGGCAAGGGGAGATGGCAGAGCTTGCCTTCCAGGAAAGAAACAAAGCATCTAGGGAAGGGCCTGAGTGTGGGTAAGCTTAACATTGACATTCCGGTGTAGAAACATCTGAGATGTTTATCGAGGCTCCTATTCCCACCTGTGTTGGCCTCCAGGGTTCTCTATAGAAAACCCTAATGCTCTTCTTTTAAAAATACCAAGAAAAGAGGAAATGATGAAACCTGCATCTGGTTTTGCTGCCAGCTTAGGGAGAAGGACCCAGATGGGAACATTAGGTGGTAGGCAGTGACTGCAATGTTGGCTAAATTCTGAAGCCCACTGAGTCTGGGGAGATGTAGAAGGGTTGAGGAGGGAACTGAGGTCAAGAGGGAAGAACCTTCTTGTCCCAGCCTTTCTCTATCCCTCTGCTTCTCCCTAAAGGTGGATCTCAGCTCTCTTCTGCTGCCCACATCCGGCTCTTATACAGCCTTCAGGTCCTGATGCTTCTTCATAGCTCACCTGTAGCTTCCTTTGTTTGGGGAGGCCTGGCATCCTTTACCTCAGAGATAGTATGCATCTTTCTTACCCTGAAGCCCCTTTGGCTTTTTCTGTCCATTTCCCCACCCGCCCACAGAGCCTCTGTGGAGTTGCCTGCTATCTCCCACCCCAGGCCAGACTTTGTATTCTCTTGCCAGCTTGCTGCCAAACTCAGCCCTTTGGAATATTACTTTTCCTGAAATCCAGCAGCTGTGTGTTTCCCTGGCCTGCCCAGCTGTTCTTGTCCTCCACCACAGAGTTTGTCACTTGTGACAATAGATAGGAAATGAGAAAGAGCCAGGCCTCTTGACTGCCCTTTAGCTGCCTTAATTCCTACCATATGGTTCCAGGAAAAGAACCATAGTAACAGGCATAGTAAAATTAATACTTAATAAATACTTATGTGTTCACTTATTTTCCAGACACTGTGCTAAACATTACTCATGTATTACTTCATTTTATCTTCATAATAACCCAATGAAGTAAGCTTTGTTCTCATCCTCTCACAGTTCAGGCATCTGAAGCTCAAAAAGATTATGTGATTTGGCCACTGTTGTCAGTAGGTTGAACCAGCCTAGAACCTGTGCCCACCTGACTCCTGTAGCCATTCTGCTAGCTTTGGCAGTGTCCTCGCCCCCAAGTGGAAGAGGAGAGTTGAAAGAGCCTGTTGCAAATAGTAGCCTAGATAAGGAACCTTATAGTGTTACTGTTGGAGCTGTGCTTTATGTCTCTTCTCCAGTATCCCAAACAATATGGCAAACCTTTGACTAGAGGAAGTCAGAGTACTTCTCTTTTCTATGGACTCCTTGATATCAGCGTCCCATTTTGCAGTTGGGAAAACATTTTCCTGAAACCTTTAAAACTTCTTTTGGCATTATCCTTATAAAGGGGTGTCGAAAGGAGAAAAAATAACAGCTGAATCCCTTGAGTTCCTTTTACTGATCTTCCCATATAGATCATAGTGCCATTATATTCTGAGTGTGCTTGAAATGCCCCCAGATGGTCTCGTCACACAGTCTGTACTGACTTGGGACATTCCTACTGTTAGTGGTAGGCTCTATGTGTCTGTTATTGTCCATGAGTGGTGACTTTCAATGAAAGAGAGAGAATGAATTGCAGGCTCTGGTGATTGGGGCATTTGTGACATTTGAAAAGCATATTCAGTATCGTAATCACATTTTACATTTGGGCAGAGATACTGTTTTTAAAATGGAAACTGTTGGGAGTGAAGTTCAACAGAATTTCAGCAGACATTACAGTAGTTTTCAAGTGAGGCACAGCACAGTTTTAAATGGGGGTGTATATGTGAAGTGTGTATATTTGTTTGAATGGGCTGTGTGCTTTGAAAACATCATCTTCCTGCAAGAGACTGTGTCCAGTTACTTTTCTCTTGTTGCAGGGATAAAATACCCGACATCCAAAGTTTAAAGGAGGAAAAGTTTGTTTAGCTCACAGTTTGTAGAGGTTTCAGTCCATAACTGGCTGGCTCCTAGGCAGAGTGGCGTGACAGAAAGGTAACTGTTCGTGGCTGAGAAAGACAGCAAAAGCAACAAGAGAGGAGGGGAGAGCAAGCCTTTTTCCGCCCCTTACATTGTATGCAGGCTACCAACCCTAGGGCAGGTATAGCACTCTCACCCCCAGTCCCAGCACTGGAACATGAACCAATAACAAACTTCAGATTCAGCCGCCTCTAAAAACCCTTCCCCTTCATGACCACATGAGGGTTTGGGGGAACATCTAGACACAAGCCATAACAGACTGTATATCAAACAAACAAACAAAAGACTGTATATCCTGTTTTTCCATCTTCTGTGGCCCTGTGGGGTTTACTGGAGATCTCTGGGGATGGTGCCCACCATAAGAGGTACTAGAAAAGGTCTAGAGACTTGTGCAGATGTTGTAAACACTGATTTGCTAACTATGGTAAGCCTTCATCTGGGCATACAGTATGAAAAGCCCAGATTTGAATCAGACTAAGGGAGAGAATCAAATCTCAGTTCTGCTAAGTAGAGGTTGTATTCCCCAACCTCTTAATGCTTGAGTTGCTTCATCTGTCAAAGTGGATGGTGGTGGTACTTACCTCATAACATAATTGTGAAGATTAAATAGAAAAATACACAGTCCTTGACACTTAGCTGGGGCTCAGTCAGCCATCTAGGGTGGGTGCTGCTCTTGCCCATCTTACTTGCTTATTTTAGTTGGATCCCAAACTCTTGGGGTGCTGGGCACCTATCTGATGGCTTTGCTACTCACTTCATGCTGTATGCCCAGATGAAGGCATTATCTGATCCTGAAGAGTTTGAGGCTAGTCTGAAGCAATCAGAAATGACCATCAACTCATGGTGGGATTACATGCTGATAAACATAAACCTATAATAAACTCAAAATATTTTAAGTAAAAAATGCTTTTAACACATGCAACTTTTGAATATTATAGCTTAGCCTACCCTACTGTAAGCATGCTCAGGACGCTTATATTAAGCCTACAGCTACAGCTGGGCAAAATTATCTGCCACAAAGCCTGCTTCATCATAATAATAAAGTGTTGAATAGCCTGTGTAATATATTATATACTGCATTATAGGTTAAAAAAAATGATTCTATAGGGATACCTTTGCACTAAAGTTGAAAGATTGTTAAGTTGAATCATCCTAAATCAGAGATGATCTATACTTCTGTAAAACTCACCCATGCCCTGAGTTTCTATGTATCAGACCCCATACTTGGTCCTGCTTGTTAATTGGACAAAACAGATATGGCCTTGTCCTCACAAGACTCACAGAATAGTGGGGAAACATTATGCTCAGTAACCAAATCTAACATATGCTGCAGGGCAGAGAACTATGGGTCAGAGAAATAAATTGTTTTGGAAGAGGATCAGGAAGATTTCCCTAAAGAAGAGACACCTACTGGGTCCCTGAAGGCTGAGAAAAAGGTAGCCATGTTTGCCACTCGTGGCCTTACCCTGATCAAGACTGACTGCCTTTATGGGCAGCCTGGCCAGGGCCCATGACTGGCAAGAGAAATTCTGAGAGATTTCCATTTCCACTGTCTTCTGACTCTGGCTCTCATATACTGAGCACAGCCCCAGGGGCTCCTGGGGAGGGAACTAGATAGGGGATGCCCATGGACAGCAAAACTTGATGCCTTCTAAAGGGATAAAAACCACTGGATGAAGCAAGTGGCCATGTCAGTTTTTGCTGTCCTGGTGAGGATGTATTTTCAAGATGATAATGGAGGCTATGTCTAGAGTAGGGTCTGGAGCTGTGGGGCTAACCAGCAGGCATCCAGAGTAGGGTTTCCGTAGGGCTGTAGCTGGTGACTTATCTCCTCTGATCCTCATGGCAGTGTCCTATGAAGAGGCAAGGACCATGGAAGGAGCTAGGAGAGAGTTGTGCTGGGAAGACTGGGCTAGATCAAGCAAGTGCCTACCAGCTCCAACACAGCCCCCTCCTCCAGGACAGGTGCCTACCTTGTGCTGAGTTCTGTGTTAATCTTGATATTTATTTGGGACTGTCATGGACCTTTGCACCTTTTTGTTTGCCTTTTCACTTGAGACACACACCTTTTTGTGTGTGTGTGTGTGTGTGTGTGTGTGTGTGTGTTTGAGACAAGATCTCACTATGCAGTTCAGGTTGGCTTTGAGCTCACTTTATAACCCAGACTGGTCTCGAACTCAGAACGATCTTCCTGCCTCAACCTCTTCAGTGCTGGGATTACAGACGTGCACCACCACACCCTGAGGTGAGACACATACCTTTCATTCCACTGGTAGGGATAATAGACATAAGTGTGGGTGACAGTTGATAAGGAGAAATGGAAGGCCCCCCTCTTGAAGGAGGATAGCAGGGCCAGTGAGAAGACGTGGCATTTGAGTTAATTTCTAGGTGCTTGGATGCACATGGACCCCTAAGGTATGGGGAAGCCTAAACTCGAAGTTGATGGAGGGAAGGATCCTGTCATTTTTAGCAGTGAATCTGCATGGCTTAGCATGAACCTGGCTCATTATAGGTGCTCAATACAATTTGAAGGTAGACCAGTCCCCCTCCAGGATGTCATGGACAAATTCTAACCCAGGCCTGCCACTGAGATCCAGCTACTTAGAGACAGAGCAACCAAGAGATGTTTGGGGAACTTGAAAAGTCATAAGGAACTGGGAGTGCTTAGCAAGAAAACACAGTCATAGATCAGGAAGACTTGATATCCTGAAAGAACAGTCATTATGGTATTCTTACCATTTTTTTTAATAATTTTATTTAAAGAGGAAAAAACAAAACAAAATAAAACAGAATAAAGGGTAGCAACCATACAGTATTCCAAGGAAAAAAGGAAAAGTACAACAATAAAACCTAAGAAATTATTACTTGACTAATTACATACTGACTTCTTGGAAATAGTTGTTCAAATTACAAAGTTAAAGCATGTAAAGTAGAC